>PVJH01023103.1:18686-35580 GCA_004026705.1 Nesogale talazaci | reverse complement strand
GGGGGGCATCACTGCACTCTGGTGGTGGGAGTAGGAGGCCCAGCCTTTGCCCCTGTGGAACCACTGCTGAAATTGAACCTCCATCCCAGTGGGCCGCAGTGTTGCGCACAACCACTACGCCACTGGGGCTCAGCCCGGCATATTCAAGTTTTTATAGCGGTCCACCTGGTTACTGGCAATGATCCTCATCGGCTGTGCAAACCCACCCTGAGTCCATGTGATTTTTCCATCACCGCTCACCTACTCCCCGGCCCCTCTGCAACCACCACTGAGCGGGGCCTCAATCCCTGTGCCTTTCCCCCTCTCAAGAAGTGAGACCGCGTGCTGCTTGCCCAAGCCCAACCCAGCCCCGGCCTTTTGTGGTTTCATTGTCAACATCTATAGCTTGGGCCCATCTGAATTTCCCTGAGTGTCAGGAAAGAGGGGAGGATCCAATGAAAACAGACAGATGGCATTTCTTCAATCATCTAGCGCCTCTTGCGATTTAGAAGGCGACTTTGTAACCAGACGTTTACAAGTGGATGAGTGAACCATCCTCTGGGGATCCCCCGGGGCAGGGTCTTGGGCAGCATGGCTTCCTCTTGGGGTCCCTGGCGGCGGAGTGGTGAGGGGTCGGGCTGCAAGGTCAGTTATTCAAAACCCCCAGCCACTTCTCAGGGGAGGAGGAAACTTCCTGCTCCCCCAAAGAGTCGGCATCTTGGAAACTCACAGGGGTGGTTCTTCCCTGTCCGCTGGGGTCACAAGTCAGCACCCACTTGATGGCAGTGGCTTCTTTTCTTTGTTTTTAGGCCTCTGGCCCTCTCTGGGGACCCATTCCCTAAGGCTGGCTGACTGCCTACTGTCGCCCTCTGCTCCCCACAGAGGAGGTCAGGTGAGGCCCACAGAGGATGCTGCTCCCAGGGTCGTGCAGCCCTGAGTGGGGACAGGGGTGTGCGCAGACCTGGGGCCTGCTAGTTGTGTGTGTGCGCGTGTGCATGTGTGAGCACAGAGACGAGCATGGCCTGGAGTGGTCAGGTGCATGCGTTCGTTCACCAGGTGTGGGTTCAGGTGGCTCGGCACGCCAGCCAGGTATGTGCGTGCTGACGGCCGGGTGGGCGTTTGCAGGTGTGCCTGCCTTCCTCGGTGCCCTCCGGGCCCAGGGAGCTGCGTGCTCGCGTGCCTGCAAGTCCTTGTTGCCGTGAGAATCTGGAATCTCTCCGTCCTCAGAGTAGTGCTGCCTTCCGCCTGGGGTGGCGGTGGGGCGGTGGCGGCAGCCGGGTGCTCAGGCAGGTCTGGGGAGTGGGCTCTGTGGCTGTGCTCCCCCACTGTGGCATGCCTGAAGCCTGGGAGATCTTAACTCGGTCACCCCACCTTCCTGGACAGGGCCCAGGACCCTGTCCAGAGCTGCTGGGGACCAGGGCAGAGGTCTGTCCATACACAGACCCCCATCTCTCAGGGCACTCCCCGGAGCATCAGCTCAAAGGCCCGTCATCTCCCATGGGACACGGGCGCAGGGCGGGAAATCACAGCCACACTCTCCTGGCTTCCACGGCGGGTGGAAAAGGACCCGTGGCTTGTCTTCTCTCTGCACTCGGCAAGGGGAGGGCACCGGGAGGCCCTCTGGAATACGGATGTCGTAGCAGTGCTGATAGAAACAGTGATGGTGACGAGGGACTACACAGTGGTGCCCCCGGCAGGCAGGGGGTCCCCAGGGCACGGGCCCTTCCTGCTGTCCCTCAGGGACGTCTCTGGGCCGGGGTGTGGAGAGTGAGGAGCTGGGCCCTTCCTGAGTCTGGAATCCAGGACGCTGGCCGCCCTCTGCCCCTCCTGCACAACAGGCAAACTCCTGCTCCTCCTGTGACTCTTCCAGAGGGGGGCTGGTATCCAGAGTGGGGAAGGGCATGCCCTTGGGAAGCTCTCTGGTCAGCAGCCCACTGAGTGTGAACTTTCTAGATGTCCTGCCAGGTGTGGGCAAGTGAGGTGGAAGAGCAGGCTTCCCCCCACCCCCTTCTGCTCCCCTGCTTCAGAGAGCCCCAGTGTGGCGGTGGAGGTGGAGGCAGAGGCCCCGCTGGGGTGGCGTGTGCAGGTGTGTGCAGGAGAGCGTTGGGAGTGGAGGAGAAGCTGCCTCTAGGGTTGTGAGACCTTGGATGTTGTAAAGATTTGGGGGGGGGGGGATCAGTATCCTACAGGCACTTTACCCTCAGCGCTCTGAAGGAGTCGCCCAGGCCTGATGGAATCCACCAGCTGTGCTGTGGGAGAGAGACGGGGCAGTCTGTCCCTGTCTAGAGTCTGACCTGGGAGTCTTCTGCGGCAGTGCCTCCTCCCCCCCACCCCCGGCCCCCTGGATCCTTCAGAGTCAGAGCCGACAGGATGGCAGCAGCTTCCGCTTTTGAACTGATGCCCAAAGCTCAGGGCTACCGTGCCCCGCTACTCATGAGCAGGTTTCAGGCCGGAGCCCCCCACCCCCGCATCCCCACCCCCCACCCCGTGAAGGATCTGGTGATCGATTCCCTCAAAAGCAGCCGCTGAGAATCCTCTGGATCACCGGTAAGCACAGCGTGGTTCGTGCGCAGCGAGAACTACGACTCAGGCGGGCAGAGAAACGACATCTCGACACCCGTGCCGCGATATGGATGGAGCCTGAGGACACCGTGCTGAGTGCAGTAAGTCCATCGCCGGGGACTAGACACTGTATGTACTCACATGCAAGGTCGGGCAGATGGACAGGGAGCACAGACCCGTACTGACCCCGGGAGGGGGGGCAGGGGGAAGGGGAGGGTGTTGTTCCCGGAGAGCGGCTCTCAAGGACTTTCTGGGATGCATGCACCACCTTGACTCTGGCTTAGGCAGCACGGTCGAGCGTTGTGATGGCTGAAGAGAAGCCGAATGGCATCCAGCCCAGCACCTCGTGGAGTGGGTTTCTTGGTGTGGACATTTGGCAGCCTGGTTTCATGGGACCCCCCAGCACTCGGCCCTAAGTGTCTGGGGGCCTAAAAGCTTGCAAGTGGCTGCCTGAGGCACCAGCATTCGTCTCTCCTCACCTGGAGCCAGCCTCGGATGAAGAGTTGGGAGGGGGACGGGCATGTGCCACGTGTGGGTCATTGGCTCCAGGAACACTGCCTGGGTCATCCAGAGGTCAGCCTTGCCCAGAAGGGCCTGCCTACCAGGACTGTGCGCTTTGATGCAGGATCCAAAGCAGTGCGGGGGGTAGATGCAGAGAGGAATTTAAGCTTCCCCTGGAATTCATACTTTCTGGGGATTGAGGCTGGCTGAGCTCCTGCAATTATTACCCCTGGATCATGTTTAAATCTTAAGCCAAAAATAACCCCTGACATCTTCTCATTTCTTTCTTTCTTTTTGTGGGCATCACTGCCCTCTGGTGGGAGTGGGAGGCCCAGCCTTGCTCCTGGAGAGCCGCTGCTGGATTTGAACCGCCAAGCCAGTGGGCAGCAGTCCCACACTCAACCACTACGCCACCAGGGCTCAGCCTTGTTTTTTTTTTTTTTTTGGAGGGGGGGCATCACTGCTCTCCGGTGGTGGGAATAGGTCAGCCTTGTTTATTTCTCTGCCTTTTTTTTTTTAATTGGGAACTGGATGAAGCAAATTCACTTTACATACAATTCAGACACATTCAGTTTCATGCCATCGAGTGCAAGCTCCCCCACGGAACGTCGTTCACCCCAAGTCTTCCCTGTGCTCCCTGTGTCCACTCCTCCTTTCTGGACCCTGCCTGCCTCCTTAACATTGGCCTGGCACAAGGGCTGCCCTTTGGACCTCAAGTGGTTGGTGCTTCTATTGTTTTCTTGGTAGACCTGTCAATTGTTTGGCTGGAAATTGAGTCTCAGGCCTGGGTTCAGTTCCAGGGTTGAAGCAGGGCCAAGGGCCATCCTCTCAGGCTTCCTCTGGGCTCCATCTGACCTATAAGCCTGATAGTCTCCTCATCGTTCTAGGTTGTGTCTCATATTCTCCTCCTGCTCTATGGAAGACTTGATGCCATTCAGGACAGGTGGCAGCGGTGGCGGCTGGGCACCATCTACTTCTTCTGGGTGTCTGATGTTTGTAGAGTCTGTTGACAGACGCTTTGGACCGATTGTTTCCGTGAGTCTTTGATTCCCTTCACTCCTCTTTGCCCCGAATGGGCAGACCATGTTCCTTTCCAGACTCCTGTGGATGCTCTCTGAAGTGGGATGTGAAACTTGTTCCTTATTCTGTGCCAGTGCCCTGCAGGTCCCTTGAGGCCGTGGTTTTCAGCCCCCGGATCCTGAAGTCGTCTTAAAACCAGATAAACAGTTTAGTTTCCTGGATATAGACTTGGTCTTGAGACTTCGACGCTTTTAAGATCTTTTCTTTCTTTCTTTTTTTTTTTTGGGGGGGGTGGGCATCACTGCTCTCCGGAGGTGGGAGTAGGAGGCCCAGCCCCACTGCTGGAATTGAACCTCCGTCCCAGAGGGCCGCAGCCTTGCGCACAACCACTATGCCACTGGGGCTCAGCCCTTTTCTTTCTTTCTGTTTTCTTTTTTTGGGGCATCACTGCTCTCCGGTGGTGGGAGTAGGAGGCCCAGCCCCACTGCTGGAATCGAACCTCCGTCCCAGTGGACCGCAGTCCCACGCACAACCACTATGCCACTGGGGCTCAGCCCCTTTTCTTTCTTTTTTATTTAATTTTTCAGAGGTTTATTTCTTTCTTTTTCTTTTTTTTGGGGGGCATCACTGCCCTCTGGTGGTGGAGTTGGAGGCCCAGCCTTTGCTCCTGTGGAGCTGGAATTGAACCTCCATCTCAGTGGGCCGCAGTCCCTCGAACAACCACTACGCCACCGGGGCTCAGCCCATTTCTTTTTTCTTTTTTTCTTTTCTTTTCTTTTCTTTTTTTTGGGGGGGGGCATCACTGCTCTCTGGTGGTGGGAGTAGGAGGCCCAGCCCCACTGCTGGAATTGAACCTCCGTCCCAGTGGGCTGCAGTCCCATGCACAACCACTACGCCACCGGGGCTCAGCCCTATTTTTTTTTTTCTTTTAAAATCTTTTCTACGGGATCGAAGGAACAGCAACATCTTGAAAGATGAACTGGGGATCTTAGTGGGCAGGGAGTTTATGTAGCTGGAGGAGGAACAACTCTGAAAAGGAAGGCAGCTCACACAAGAAGGTGTTTCCCAGAGGGGGTGAGACTCCCGCTGGAGGGATCCACCAGGAGGGGCTGCAGAAGCAGGTACCTCCACTTTATCCGGGCTGGTGATGGCCTGTGCTACTCAAGTATTTCATTGCCAGGAGCCCCGTTAAGCCAAATAAGCCTGGGACCCTCCCCGAATTAGACTTGCAGAGATGGTTGAGATGATGTCTGCACGCACTCAGCAACAGAAGCAAGAAATCAAACCCATCACCTTAAAGGGACCGAAAGCCCTCTGGAGCAGTGGGACTCTGGACCTGCCTGTTCGCCACCAATTGGACACGACTTCATGGCTCCTGCTGGGTTTGAAGCCAACACCTGGCTGCAGCGGGCAGGAGGGGTACAGGGGCCCAAGCTGTGCCCCCAAACCCCCCTTCCTCCCTTTCCTGGCTCAGCTTCTGGGTCCTTTTCCTGGGCCATTCCTTCAGTCTGACCACAGGCCTGACTGCACCAGGCTAGCAGAGATTCATCCCCCTCCCCCCCTGCAATCCCCCAGGGGAGAGGGTTGGGGTGTTGAGAAGAGAGGGTGCCTCTCTGCAAGGGGGTGGGGTGGGAAAGTCATCCAGGTGGAAGGGACAGGATGCGCCGTGGGTGGGAACGCAGGGCAGCAGGAGGGGTGTCTCCAGGCTTTCCTGAGGCAGGCGAAAGGGGCGGGCCGGTCCCACTGGGAGGTGGGTTTCCTTCCGACAGTCTCTCTGCCACACGCAATGGGCCGGAAGGGGTTGGGGGCCCATTGTTCCTTGGCACGCCAGCACCTCGCCCCCCCCCCCAACCCCGCCGCCGCCCCTCTCCAGCTTCTGCGTGGCGGGGGGGGGGGGGGGCACCGGAAGGAAGTGAGCTGCGCCCAGGTCCCAGAAAGCCCCCAGTGAGAAGGCGCAAGGTCCTGGGAAGGCAGGCGCACAGCTCGCCTGAGGACTGCGTGCGCACCCGCCCTGCGCACATCCCCGTGGGCGGGCACGTGCGTGACAACGTGGAGCTGGTCCCTCGCTCCTTGACAGCCACTATCAACCCACTGTCCTGGTGCAGGTGTCAGATTCCCGCCAGGGCAAGCCGGGGCAATCTAGCTGAGCAGAGCTGTGCCCTGTGGTGGGGAGCTGGGGTTTGGACCTAGGTTTGTGAGCTGGCCTCCTGCCCTGTCCTCTGTCCTCAGCCCTGTGATGGCTCACTGTGTCCCCAGGGAGGGGGGGTTGCAGAGGTGAAGGGGTGGCCAGGGCAAGCCTATCAAGTGTCACCTTGTGATCCCTCTAAAACCAGAAAAACCCGCTGGCAGAGTGCAGGTGGCCTCGGTGATACGCAGAGGCGGAAAGGGGTCTGACCTGTGCCCCAGTGCCTCTGCCGCCCTGCCAGCCCACCCCCAGCCCATCCGCACCCCCACCTCAGAGGCTGGGATGCAGGGCACAAGGCCTCCGCTCGGGCTTCCAGCCAACCTAGTGTTGAGTCCCAATAGAGGGGGGCACTGTGCACGGTTTCGGGGAGCTGATTTCAGGGGGAACCCCCGATTGGGGCTGGGACTTGGCTCCGGATCTGACTCTTCTGACAGCCCACACTCAAGGGCAGCAGCCAAGGACGGGGATAGAAAAACAAAACCGGTAAACGTGCTGCCCCGGGGCTGACGCCCACTCCGCGCCTCCTCCCCACGTGGGGCGGCGTGGAACTGCCGCTTTGGGTCCCGGGCTGTGAGTCCTCCCCGAAGCACACAGCCTCGCCGCTCTCCCGGGGTGCTTTGTGGAGAAAAGTGAGGGGGTCTGCTCCCATAAACATGTAAAAGTCTTGGCAACTGGACAACCCCTTACAGAAGGGTCCCAAGGAGGAGATGAGCCCGTCAGGGTGCAGTAAAGCACCAATGAAATGTACAACTTTCCTCTCGGTCTTTAATACTTTAATATCCACCCTCCCCCACTATCATGACCCCAATTCCACCTTACAAATCTGGCTAGACCAGAGCATGTACACTGGTACAGATAGGAGCCGGAAACACAGGGAATCCAGGACACATAAGCCCCTCAGGACCAGTAATGAGAGTAGTGATACCAGGAGGGGAAGAGGAAGGTGGGGGAGAAATGGGGAACCTTTTACAATGATCAACATATAGCCCCCTCCCAGAGAGAAAAAAAAAAAAACAGAAAAGTGGCTGAAAGGGACATCCATCATTATAAGATGAAAAGATAATAATTATTTATTTATTTATTTGGCATCACTGCCCTCAGGTGGTGGGAGTAGGAGGTCTAGCCTTTGCTCCGTGGAGCTGGAATCGAATCTCCATCCCAGTGGGCCGCAGTCCCACGCACAACCACTATGCCACCGGGGCTCAGCCCAAGATCATAATTTATAAATTGTCAAGGACTCATGAGGGAGGAAGGGTGGGAGAAGGGGGGGGGATGATACCAAGGGCTCAAGTAGAAATCAAATGTTTTGAAAATGATGATGGCAACATATGTACAAATATGCGTGACATGATGGATGGACAGATGACTTGTGATAAGAGCTGTAGGAGCCCCCAGTATAATGATTTTATATATATATATATATATATATATATATATATATATATATATAAAGTCTTAGAAACCACAAAGGATAGTCTGTTCTGTTCCGCAGGGTCACTATGGGTCACCCCCATGGCAGTGAGGTTTTTTTTTATAATGTTATATTAAAAGTATTTTTATATAAACCAGCTTTATTGGCATATGGTCCACATCAGACAGTTCAATAGTTGTGATAATGAAGGTCTATTGTGCCAACTGGCGGATAAACACATGTGGGGTTAATTGAAGGGTGGGGACATAAATGGCTCGGGGAGCCTCGACTTTCTAGTTCTCGGGTCTCTTGCTCTCCGATGGTCGGACCAGAGTGCAGCTGCCTTAGCCAGTTCCCTGCTTCAGCCGGCAAAGCTCACTTCCTGTGAGACATCCCTGAGGAGAAACCGCAGGGACTTACCCTGATGCAGCCCTGGCTGCAGGAGCAGCTGCGTGGAGACCCCTGCCAGCGCCGAGAGGCTGACACGCTCACTGACTCGGCTCTCCTCCTGCAGTCGGCGTCATTGCGAGTGTTTTATCAGATGTGTAGATCGGCGTCACACATGTTCCTGATGTCGGACTCATGGACTTGAACAAGGGCACTGGGTTGGGATACCTTCTTGATGTAGCCTTTGTGTAAACCTCTCTCATATCAAATACGTGTCTATCAATTTGGTGTCTCTAGTCTACCCAATCATATTAAGAAGGTTGTACAACCATCAACACAATCCGTTGTAGAATCTTTTCTTCTTTCCCGTCCTCACTGTTATTTGTGCCACATCAAACCCCACCCCCACCCCCCAGCCTCCCCTGTTTTTCGTTTCCTGTCGTTCACTTGCACTTCCAAGTTTGCAAGTCCCTTGCCTATGGCCTCCCCGGTCAACAGTGTTTTGCCGACAGTCTTCTTCACCGGGCAGGCAGCTCGGGGCTCGGAGTTAGTGGCCCCATCTTCAAGTTCCTGCTGTTAAACAAGGGAACCCCAAGAAGAAGCTGAAGCTGGGAGGCCAAGAACCACAGAGGGCAGGGGGGCTTGTCCGTGACCACCCACACTTAGAACACAAACTCAAGTCTCTTAACCTGCCCCCCCCCCCCCAGCCAAGTCCTCTTTCTTTTTTTTTGGGGGGGGGGCATCACTGCTCTCCGGTGGTGGGAGTAGGAGGCCCAGCCCCACTGCTGGAATCGAACCTCCGTCCCAGGGGGCCGCAGTCTAGCGCACAACCACTACGCACCGGGGCTCAGCCCCCAGTCCTCTTTCTTCCCTCTGTTTGTTGTTCCCCTCTAAGCGGAGTCTTGGCTGGGAGGTGGGGGTGGGGAGTCACAGGTGGGGAGGATGAGTCTGGAAACACTACCGCCCTAGCCCTGCACCCCTGCGCCCTCCTCAGATCCACGGCGTGTGCGTTCTATCACGCCAATGGGCGGGATGAGGGGGTTGTGAGAACCACGGGAGGCAGTGCATCCCAGCAAGCCCGGAAGGACACTGGTCGAGCTGGTCCATCTGTCTCCAGCCTGCTGTGATGGGCCAGGTAGCCGGGAGCGGTGGGGGTGGGGGGAGCCAAGTGGACAGAGGTCCACTCCCGTCTACCTTGGCTCTGGTCAGAGCGCAGCCCGAGCCCAGAGCCAGTGAGTTAAAGATTGGCCAGGTGTGCGTGAGAAGCTCAGGGCAATTCCTGACCACAGGGGGCCAGATGATGACCCGGTGACTGCTGGGTCACCTCAGGTCTGACGTGAGACTCCCAGGGCACTGCACCTGGGCTGATTTTGGGATTGAGCAAGTATGGCAGGCTGGTTGGGGGTCTTGATACCTGCCAGCAGTGAGTGTCCAAGAGCTGCCCACCGGGCCAGCAACTCTGGAAGAGAGGGCCCTGCGTTTCCTCTGCCACAGAGGACCAGGGCAGAGCCCCATTCATTCAGTGTAGGCTTCTCAGGGAAGGCCTCTGCCTCCCTCCTCAGACCAGGCCTCTAGAGCAAGGCCAGGTCTATGGGAACCACCAGATAAGGCTCAGGGAAGTGCCTGTCAGGAAATCCAATGACACATTTGCCTTGGGCAAGCCGACTGCACAAGGTCTCTTTAAAGGGCAGAAGAGGGCAGATGTCCCTCTGAGGACTAAGGTGCCCCTCACCCACGCTAAGCGTTGTCAATTGCCTCCCCTGCCTGTGAGACGTGGGCCAGGAGAAGGAAGGCGGGGGCAGACTCGAAGCCTTTGCGTTATGATGCGAGACAGGGACATGAAAATGGCTTCGGACTGCCGGAAGAGCAAATCTGTTTGGGAAGAATGTTCCTCAGAAGCAAGGATGGCAGGACTCCATCTCCCGTGTACTTTGGACGTGTTGCCAGGAGAGACGAGTCTTTGGGAAAGGACACCCTGCTTGGTCATACCGTGAGAGGGGAAGACCCTCAATGAGAGGGACTGACACCAGGACAATGGCCCCGGGGTGGGCAGTACTTCCTTCTGTTGTCCACAGGGTCCCCCTGATCCGCAAGGACGCGACAGCACCTGCCAACAACCCAGGTCTTGGTTTTGGGCAGCCTTGACTCGGCCTGCAGGTACACTCAGGCCCTACTGCACCTTAGGAAGGTTGGGCTCCGCTGAATGTTGCAAAGCTCTTTTAGCTCTGCAGAGAAATGCCCGGATGCCCTCCACTTCTCCAGCAAGCCTCCTGCAGAGGGGGGAAGGAAGGTACTCCGCTTTCTCACTGCATGGCCTGTGGTAAACTTGTTCCCAGGACTATAGTACCATCTGCTCACGGAGTTGTCTATTTGAAATACCCGTGGTTGTCTTTCTTTTTTTCTTTTTTCTTTTTGGTTTGTGGGGCATCACTGCCCTCCGGTGGTGGGAGTAGGAGGCCCAGCCTTGCTGCTGGATTTGAACCTCCAACCCAGTGGGCCGCAGTCCCGCGCACAACCACGACGCCACCGGGCCTCAGCCCCTCGTGATTGTCTTTCTATAGAACACACCACTGATATAATATTAACAGCAATAGTCACTTTACAGCACTGGTTCTCGACCTTCCTAATGCCACGACCCTATAATACAGTTCCTCCTGTGGTGGTGACCTCCCCCCAACCATAAAACGATTTTCATTGCTACTTCATCTTGCTACGGCTATGCATCGGGTGACCCCTGTGAAAGGGTTGTTTGACCCCCAAAGGGGTCACGACCCACAGGTTGAGAACTGCGGCTCTTGAAAGCTCCACTCTTCGAACCCGTGTGGCTGCTGAGTCTGTTCCAGAGAGGACGGGGTCATGGGAGATGGTGTGCGCGGCCGTGCTTTCTGCGCGGCTTCGTTGACCTCTCTAGATTCTTCCTGCAGATTCCGCCTGTTTGCTTTCTTTCCTGGGTTTCACACACCTGATGAGCCCCTGGGCCACATTATGTAGACCGTTGGACCCTCCAAGTGTGAAACTGTGTTCTTAGAGAGAGAGCGAGCCGGGTGCTGGAGGTGTGTGAGAGAAAGCAGGGGGTCCGTTTTGCTGTGTGGGTGGGGTGGAGGAGCGTGGGCAGAGAGGAGGAGGGTCCAATATGAGCATCCCTGAGCTCGGTCTGTCTCAGTTGTTCAGGGGGCCTGCATGTGGTAGCGGGAGCCTTGTTTGCACATAGGAGATAAACGAAACCAACAGCATTCGTTTTGTAGAGAACAAAGCTAAGCCAGGGTTCATCAAGTTCCCGTGATCTAACCACCCCGCCCTTCCCTCCCTCTCCATGTTGTAGGTGGAGACACTGGGCACCCAGAGCAAGGAAGGGTCTTGCTTAGAATCACCCTGCAGGCGAGCCTGGGACCCATGACCACCTGACCCACGACGTGGTCTTCCTGCAGAATACCCAGGGAGGGCCGTGGGCTCTGGGATGGCAGAGGTGAGTTCTGTGGATGTGCCACCCTGCAGCTGGGAGGGGAGCGGGGAAGGGTGGACTTTTTGCCGAGAACCGAGCACTCCTGGGCATCTGTCCTATCCCAGCTATCCACAGACTCTTATCTTTTGAATGAGCACATGGGGAGCCTTGTTTACCCGGCCCCCCCACCCCCCCGCCCGTGGGAACTCCACGGCTGGGTCCCTCTCTCACTGGGTGGTCCAGATAACAGAAGAGACAAGAGAGAGCCGCGAGGGAGGCCTCCTCCAGGGACCCGAGGGGACAGACCAGGGTCTGGTCTCAGGATTCAAGAAACTGGATGCGTGCTCTAACACGGATGTCTGCTGGAAACTGTGGACCAGGTGGAAGAAGCCAGGGCACAGAAGAGCGCTTACGGCATGGCTCCATAGACAGGAACGCGCCGGCATAGTGGGCGGAAATGAGGTTCTCGGGCCCCATAAAGAGTGACAGTCTTACAACCCCCGGGGCAGTCCTACCTGCCCTACAGCTGGGATCAACAACGCCAGTCAGGCTGGTTTTGAGTCTGGAATCAACGAATCTACCAATTAAAAGGATGGGGGGTGGGGAGAAAAGAAGACACTCATTGTCAATCTTTACAGGAGCAGAGACACTGGACTTCTGCCCCTCAGAGGGGCTGGTGGCCTTGAACCACCAAACCGGTGGTTAGCAGCCCAACTAGGGCTGGGGTGGGGGCTGGGCAGCAGGGGGGAAATAGGGAGGGGCTGTTAAAGGGTGTGGAGTTTCTTTTCCGAGCGAAGGCCACGCTTTACATTTATTGCGATGATGCAGGCACCATCTTTTGGGTCTACAAAGTCGCAGGTACCATTAGAATTCAATTAAGTAATAACGTGTTTCTAGGTTTCAGGAAAAGTAGCGGGGGCGGGGGGGCCTGAGAGTGCCCACACGGCCCTGGTGCCGCACGGTGGGGGCGGGCCCTGTCACTTGGCGGAGAAGCGCACCCGGGCCTGCATGTGCTGGCAGCGCTGGTGCTTCATGGTCAGCCCGAAGATGGGGGTCAGGTCCACTTGGACGCCGGCGGGCACGCTGAACTCCATGCGCTGCAGCAGGATGGCGAGGAAGAGGAAGATCTCCCACTTGGCCAGGACCTCGCCGATGCAGCGGCGCTTGCCCATGCCGAACAGCAGGACCCTCTCGCTCAAGGTCTTGTTGAGCGCGCTGCCGTCGGCCGTGAGGAACCGCTCCGGCCGGAACTCAAATGGGTCTCCCCAGAGCGCCCTGAAACAGGGACGGGGCAGACGGGCTCTCAGGGCTGGCGAGGCCCCGCGGAGGAAAGGCTTGGTTTGATGTTGCTTTTGTAGACCCACCTCTATCGAACATGACCAGCCTGGAGAGAAGTGCTCTTTCGTGTCTCAACTTGTTGTTATTATAAGAAATAATACTTTTTTGGGGGGGGGGCATCACTGCTCTCCGGTGGTGGGAGCAGGAGGCCCAGCCCCACTGCTGGAATGGAACCTCCATCCCAGTGGGCCGCAGTCCCGCGCACAACCGTTACGCCACCGGGACTCAGCCCAGAAATAATACTTTTCAAAAAAAATAAGAGGAAGAAATCACGTTTCCCTTTCCTCAAAATATGATGTCGTCAATCATCGGCTGTGCTTTCTGGGGACTGCTCATTGTCTTCATGTAATTATGAAGAGCATCCCCTCTCCCTGTCCACAGTTGTCTCCGTGTGAGGTAGTAAATTACATGGCCCTCCTACCTATAGACCCAGCAGGGTTTCCCACTGAGAGATCCCTGGGTTACTCACATCAGAAGGACATGGGGGGTGGGGGTGGGGGCTTTAGATTGCCTGACATAGACTCTTGGGGCAGGGCCCCCTACTCTGTAACAAGCTTTCTGCTGACTTCCTATGTACCACCTCCAGGGGTCCTCAAACTTTTTAAACAGGAGGTCAGTTCACCATCCCTCAGACCATGGGAGGGCCAGACTATAGTTATCAGACAAATAAACAAACAAACAACTATGAACAAATTCCCTGCGGGCCTGGGATGCGTTGGCTACTGAGCAGGACAGGCACCGGCTGCATAAACACCTGGCCGCATGTGGCCCACGGTAGCTTGAGGACCCCTGTGTCCTAGACTCTCGCTCATACCAGGCTGAACGCCGCAGTTGGGCACCATTCCTTCCTTCGATAACTGGTTCTCGGGCGGTGACCGAGCCTTCCTGGCTGCGGGGCATGCACACTGGTCAGCGGGAGGGTGGTACTCACGGGTCATGGTTCACCTGCCACTGATTCACAAAGATACAGCGATCTTTAGGGATGTAGAAACCATTCAGTACAGTGTCCCTTGTGGTACTGCAGGGAGAGGAGAGGTCTGTCAGTCTGGGGGCTGGAACGTGGGGGCGATGACCATGTGTTCTCACCTCCACCCCTCCCCGATAGCCCCCTGCAGCTTCCCTGTCCTGCAACAGAAGGTAGTAGGGGCTGGGGAAGACATGAAGAACTTCTGAACTGCTGCTCCTTGGTTTCAACGGGTGCTGCCCTTTGTCCAGGCTTATGCAGGCGGGTATTCTGTGGCACCAAGAAGTAGGCACTGCCAGACCAGCATAGGGGCAGAAATGAATGACCTATGACTTCCTCAATGCTTAAAATATTCCAGGACATGCTATAGTGTGTGTGTGTGTGTGTGTGTGTGTGTGTGAAAGAGAGAGAGAGAGAGACAGACAGACAGACAGAGAGACAGAGAGAGAGAATCAGAGAGAGGACAGAGTGAGAGAAACACAGAGAGAGAGAGAGAGACACACACACACACACAGAAAGAGGTTTTATAAGTCCTGATATGTTTCAACTTTCATCATACAAGGATTAAGAAGTAGATTTGGAGGGCTGAGCCCCGGTGATGTAAATGGTTGAGTGCGGGACTGCGCTCGTGGGTTTGGCGGTTCAAATCCAGTGGTGGCTCATAGGAGCAGTGCTGGGTAGCTCCCATGACCACCAGAGGGCAGTGATGTCCCCCCTCCACCAAAAAAACTCTGATGATTAAGAAGTAAGTTTGGCAGCTGGAGAAACCGCCAAATTCTCTTTTCTTTTCTTTTTTTTTTTTTTTGTTGTTGTTTTTTTTTGGGCATCACTGCTCTCCGGTGGTGGGAGCAGGAGGCCCAGCCCCACTGCTGGAATTGAACCTCCGTCCCAGTGGGCCGCAGTCCCGCGCACAACCACTACGCCACCGGGGCTCAGCCCCCCCAACAATTACTTTTGTAATGATAAAGCCAACCCATCATTCATTGCTTCAACCTAGTATATAGTGACTACTATATACACATGATATTTGCATACTTTATTCTAGGTATATGAGTTACAGAGACTTTCTTTCAGGAAAAAATGTTTTTAAAAGAAAGAAAATCCAGGACATGATTGAGGACCAATGGCTGTAAGTCCAGGAGACCATGGAAGCATGAAGCTACACTAGCGGGTGAGTGCAGCCAGGATCTGGGAGAGGGGATTTGCATGTCGGATTGACCTTGAGCCTGGGTGGGATTCAGTCAGAGACAGAATGGAAGGCATTCGAGGCCGCGGGTCTGCACGAGCACAGTTGGAGGCTGGCTGGAATATGCTGTACGTACGCGCGCCGGTGGAACCGAGTGGATGGAGCGGAAGGGAGGGGCTGTGCCTAATCCTGAAGGGGAACCAAGGTCTGAAGTGTCCGCTGGGTGGTTGGAGCATGTTTGAACATGGCTTGCAGGACTAGACTAGAGCTGGGCTAGGGGAGGAGCTGCTGAGGTCCAAGTCATGCTTCAAGGAGTATTTGCAGAGGAGGAGAGGATGTCAGAGGTGGAGTCCGGGGGGACAGGCCTCACCTGTGGGGAATGGTGAAGGGGACGAAGGTGGTGTGTCGAAAGATCTCGAGAATGAAGGCCTCTGTGTAGGGCAGCTGGGGTCTGTCCGAGAGCCGAGGCTTCCTGGCTTTGCCAATCACAGTGTCTGTAGGGGACAGACAGGGCTTGGGGGCTCCCCTGATGGCTTCAGGCATCCCTGTCTCTCTTATATATATATATTTTTTGAGGGGGGGGGGCATCACTGCCCTCAGGTGGTGGGAGTAGGAGGCTCAGCCTTTGCTCCGTGGAGCTGGAATCGAACCTCCATCCCAGTGGGCTGCAGTCCTGCGCACAACCACTACGCCACCGGGGCTCAGCCCTGTCTCTCTGAAAGGGTCTATTGCCTGGTCGGAGACCCTACTGATGACTCCACCAGCATCTTTGGGGGACATCTGAAGCTTGGCACGTTCTCGGGCCGGTGGATGGAGCAAAGGATTAGGGGCCCCCAGGCTGGAAGGTTTACGCGCACAGCTTACCCAATTCCTTCTGGATCTTCTTCTGGATCTCAGGCTTGGTCACGAGGTACAAGAGGCTCCAGGAGATGGCTGTGGTGATGGTGTCAAACCCTGGACAGTGCGGCCCGAGGGTGAGGAAGAAAGGGAGGCAGGAACAAGAGCGTCAGCATGAACCAAGCACTCACCTGGTGCTGTGTTGCCCATGAACTGGGTCTTCCCAGCACGGACCCGAATCACTGGCTTCCTAACGAGTTGTTGGGCTTTCAGACGCCTAGGTGTCCAGGCTGGAGGACGCTTCATTGTTCATAGAGGGAAACCGAGGTCCAGAGGAGGAGAGGGACTTGGTCAAATTTCCCCTGGGGGGGTTGGTGGCCCAGCCAGGGTTCACGCTCTAGTCCCGGGTCAGCTCTCTGTGCCCTCCACTGTTCTAGGGGTGGCTGGCAGTGATTTTGATCCTTCCGGGTGAGGCTGGGTTTTAAAGGCCCTTCTAGATGGGTGGAGGGGCAGGGCTCTGGTGCCTACCGGCCCCAAAGATGTCGTTGACGAGGTTGACGATCTTCTGCTGGGGGATTCCGTCACTGCCGCCTTTGGAGTGCTGCTTCTGACTGTGCTTGAACAGGGCCCCCGTGATGTCCTGGACACTGTTCTGAAGAGCCAGAGTTCAGCAGGATCCCTGGGACCCAAAGCTGGACCCCTCCCCTCACCTCCCCCGCCCCCCGCCCCACTGCATGTCACTCCCCTCTGGCTTCCGAAGTAGGTGGGGGCTCCTAGCAGGAGTCTTGTGTAGGGCTTAGTGTGTCATTTCATGCCCCACTGACAATCGTCTCCATTTCCCCCAGGATCCCATGTCAGAGGAGGAAGGAGTGGACATGAACATAAGGAAGCCCAGGGACACCTGAGTTGGGGATTAGTCTCTGTTGGGACTCAGGTTCCACAGGGAACAAAGACCTCACTCAGATTAGGCCCCCCCCCCCACCTCTCAAGTCCCCACCCACATGCCTTCTGTCTTTGGGGCCTTACCCCCACCCCACCCTGGGCTAACCTGGTCAAAGTCCTGATAGTGTTCCTGCACCGTC
>PVJH01023103.1:0-10327 GCA_004026705.1 Nesogale talazaci | reverse complement strand
TGTGAACAGTGGTGCTGGCAAAGAATATTGGAAATGCCGTTGCCTGCGTGAAGAACAAACAAATCTGTCTTGGTCAGAGTACAGCCAGAGTACATGCTCTTTGGATGGTGAGACTTTGGATAGGTTGTCAGGAGGGACCAGTCCCTGGAGAAGGATATCATGCTGGCCCAAGGAGAGGCTTGACAAGAGAGAGGGCTGTCGTAGGGATCTACATATGACTCCTCTCTGGAGTACGGACAACGGGGAAGTGGGTGAAGGGGCACATCGGATAGTGTACGATGACAAAATAATGACAATTTGTAAATTGTTAAGGGTCCATGGGGGAGGGCGAGTGGGCTAGGAAGGGGAAATATGGGAAGCTGGTACCAGGGGCCTAAGTAGAAGGAGGATGTTTCGAGAATGATGATGGCAACAAATGTGCAGACGTGGGCTGCGTACAATTGACGAAGGTATTGATGGTGACATACGTTGTATGAGCCCCCGATAAAATGATTTTTGAAAAAGAAGAAGAAAGAGGGCTGGCTGTACCAGTGGGTTCACAGTCAGGGCGCAGTGTAGCACCGATGAAGCATGCAGCTTTCCTCTAGTTCCTTACTGCTCCCTCCCCCCGCACTGTCATGACCCCAGTTCTACCTACAAATCCAGCTACATCAGCGCATGTACACGGGTACAGATAAGAGCTGGAAACACAGGCAATCCAGGACAGATAAACCCCTCAGGACCAATAGGGAGAGTAGTCATACCATGAGGGGAAGGAGAAGGTGGGAGGACAAAGGGGGAACTGATCACAATGACCTACATAGAATCGCCTCTCTGGGGGATGGACAACAGAAAAATGGATGAAGAGAGACATCAGTCAGTGTAAGACATGAAATAGTAATAATAATTTATAAGGCTGAGCCCTGGTGGCGTAGTGGTTGTGTGCAGAACTGCAGCCCATAGGGTTGACGGTTCAAATCCTGTAGCAGCTCTCCAGAAGCAAGGCTGGGCTTCCTCCTCCCACCAGGGCAGTGAAGCCACACACACACAAATAATAATTTATAAATGATCAAGGATTCCTGAGGGAGGGGGGGAATGAGCTGATACCAAGGGCTCAAGTAGCAAACACCAGGTTTGAAAATGATCATGGCAACAAATATATGAATGTGCTCGACCCAATGGATGGATGGATGGATTGTGGTAAGAGTGGTATCGGTCCCCAATAAAATGATTTTAAAAAATAATAAGAACATTCTCAAGTTCACCCCCACAGCAGTGGGCTCAAACGTAACCATGGGGAGGAAGACGCAGGACCAGGTGGCGTTTCCTGCTGTTGAACACAGGCTCTGGAACATGATCCAAAACTGTCTCCATGATCCCGAACAGCAACAGCAACTCCCTCACTGGGAGCCGCCGGGTGCCACCACGAGTGAACCTGCTCACGGCTAACCTAAATGACGAAGGCTAAATGCACCCAGAGAGACTTCACAGAAAGCCCTAGTGTGTGACTTTAAAAACCAGCCAGCTGGGAGCATGAGCAAGAGTGGTGAAGAAAGCAGATGGAACCCAGCTATCAAAAGATATAGCCTCTTCAGTCTTAAAGACTTGAGCATAAATGAGCAGCCAGCTAGCCCAGGAGCAACAAAACCCACCATAAAAGAAGCTTACTTGCCTGAGCGATCGTGAGGTGCTGAAACAATCAGGTGTCAGACATCAAAGAACAAAAATCAAAATCAACGGACCAATTGACTCCCGAAGACCAGACAAATCGCTGAATCGCTGAAGACAAATGGATACAGAGGCAAACAGGGTAGAAGAAACGATGGTGCCCAGCTACCAAATGATTGAATGTCTGCAGTCTCAAAGACTTGAAGATAAACGAGTCGCCTTTCAGCGCAGAAACAGCAAAGCCCACATGGAAGAAGCACACCAGCCTGTGTGATCAAGAGAGGCTGAAGGGAGCAGGTATCGAGCATCAAAGAACAAGAATCACATCATTACGAATGAGGGGGAGAGCAGGGTGGGGACCTAAGGCCCACTAGTGGATAATTGGTCCCCCCTTTACAGGGGAGCCACGGAGAGGAGACAGACCAGTCAAGGTGCAGCCGGGAAGTGATGACGCATACAAGTTTCCTCTAGTTCCTGAAGCCTTCCTCCCCCCAACCATCATGGTCCCAACTCTATCTTACAATCCAGATGGACTGGAGAAGGTACACTAGTACAGAGGGGAGCTGGAGATATGGGGAAACCAAGATGGATGAGCCCCTTCGGGCCAGTGGTTAGATTGGAGCTGCTGGAAGGGTGGAGAGAAGGTGGGGTAGAGAGACGGAACCAACTGCAAGGATATACACACAAGCTCCTATTTGAAGGACAGGCATCAGGGGAGTGGGTTGGGGGAGAGGTCGGGCAGTGTAAGATATGACAGAACAATAACAGTGTATAAAGTATTGAGGGCTGGTGGGAAGGAGAGAGCAGGGGAAGAGGGGAAGGAATGGAAAAGCTGATACTAGGGGCTTAAGGGAAAACAGTAATAGCAGCGGACATGTGAAGGTGCCTGGCACAGTATGTTTATTTATGTATTGTGAAAAATGATGTACGAGCCCCCAGTAAGTGATTTAATAATAATAAAAAAAAAAACAGCCAGTGAAAGCCCTGTGGAGCACTCAGGGAGCATTCTGACACACGTGGGTTCTCCAGGAGATGAAGTCAACTCAAAAGCAGGTGGTGTCTTGTTGCCTTTTCATCATGGAGTGAGGAGTAGCATGTTGCTGGCTGGGAGGCTAGCTGAAAGGGTGGGGCTTCTTTGGGCACTTATTGGTGGAGTTGAAGCATTTTGTGATCCTTATCTGAGAAGGGCAAAGGTTAGGTCAGTCCAAGAGACCCAAAGGGTCTCAGGTCTGAGGACCAAGAGGGTGAGGCCTGCCTGTGGGCACAGCTAAGAAGAGACTGTCTTGATGGAAGAACTGTATCCTGAACCTTTCTGATCCTGAATTGTGACCTGTTACTTCCCTAAGAAAGACGCTAACTGTGAGTACTGCCTGCGAGTTGTGTGGCCATGGCAATAAATGCATTGTAATCCACTGCATCCCTGATCCCAATCTTTTGTTTGTTTTGTTTTTTGGGCATCACTGCCTTCCAGTGGTGGTAAGTAGGAGGCCCAGTCTTGCTGCTGGATTTGAACCTCCAACCCAGTGGGCTGCAGTCCCGTGCACAACCACTATGTTACCGGGGCTCAGTCCCCTGATCCCACTCTTCAATGACCCCGCGGGTCCCCTTCATGCCTGAGCCCAGGCTGGGCAGAGAGATCTTTGTGGAGACAGGAGCTTTGGATGTGCATGTCTGCTGGATAGGGACTAGCTTCCCACGTGAGCACTTAATCACCTGCTATCTTAGACCCCTTCTCTCCATTATTGTGACCACTGCCCTGGCTCGGATTCTCAGCACCCCCCCCCCTTTTTTTTTTGTTTTTTTGGGCATCACTGCCTTTGGAGGTCGTGGGTGCTACCCGCTGCTGCTCCTGAGAGCCGCTGCTGGATTTGAACCGCCACGCCCGCGGGCTGCAGTCCCGCACTCAACCACTTACGCCACCGGGGCTCAGCCCTCAGCACCACTTTCGATGGGTACTTTTGTAAGAATTTCCTAACTGGTGTCCCTACCTCCAGGCCAGTTCTGTCTAACACAGCGGTCCTCAACTTGGGGGTGGCGTGTGTGTGTGTGTGTGTGTGTGTGTGTGAACAATACTTTCACAGGGCTTGCCCAATTCATAACAGTAGCAAAATGACAGTGAGGAAGTAGCAACGAAAACTACAACACAAGCAACTCTCTGAGAAGGTCGCGGCATGAGGAGGTTGAGAACCTCCGGGCTAGCAGGACATTCTCTATGGAGGCTGTCCAAGAGGCCCGTCATCAGTCATGAGTGCTCCCACTGTGGCTCGTGCAAACGAACTGCTGAACTTCTAATCCAATGTTTCCCCTCATCCGCTTCAGTGTTAATGTAGATCGCCACACGAGTCCAGTAACTGCTCTTGCTCCGGGTTCCCACTCCCTTCATCCCACCAACATGCTCCACACTGCCAGCCCACGGGCCTTCCCGAACTTGCCGGTCCAGGCTGCTCTGGAGTCTGCCCTTCACGCTCTTCCTGACTGGTTGGGGAGCAGACTGCTGTGACCCAAAGAGAATCTTCATTTCTAATGTTGTTGTCGAGGCTCTGCCCGGCAAACCATACCGCCCACACGGCTGCTTGGATCGGTACCCTTCAGGGCCATGGATTGAAGTCTCTGCGGGATGCAGCCGTCCCCACTCTCTTCTGCTCTGAGTCCTTCCCCCCCCCCCCCCCGGCGGATGGACAGGAAGCGCACCGCCCCTTGAACTTCCTGCCTCCTCTGTCAAGTGGCAGTTGTCACGTGCTCGATCCATCTTTAAGAAAGCATAACGTCCAAAGAGACACGTTTTACATGTTCGGCTAAATGACTGCTTGTCAGGAGACTCCGGGGGAATATTTTTGGCTTAAGGTTGAAAGATCCCTTCAGGGGCTCATCCAGCCTCCACGGCTCCAGAAAGTCCGGTGTCCGTTTGAAATTCTGTTCCGTGCAGGGTCAGGGACTGTATGAACCTCAGTTACAGTTTTTGCTGGGCTAACTCGAGCAGGGCCCGGTAGAAGAAGGAGGACAGGCGGGTCTGCGGAGAGATGCTTCCAGGCAGAAGGAACAGCACGTACAAAGGCTCTGAGCCAGAGGGCTGGGAGTCTTGTGTTTGTCCCTCCTCATCCCCTCTCTCCCCTTCCCTGCCCTCAGTCCTGAAGGGTTGACTCAAGCCTCACATTCACTGCTGCCCTCGCTCTCTGACTTAGGCTAGGTCAAGTCAGTAGGCGGCGCCAGCAGGACATCAGAGGACTTGGAGTTGGGGTGGAGGTGTTGATTCTTTGTAAGCCCGCTCAGACCCTTGGCTGCACACAGAACTGTCTCCCCAGAGCTTCTCCCTTACCATCCTTTCTGCGTCTTAGTTTCTGCCTCTTCCCTTCCACTTCTGGCCCTGCTGCTGTCTGTCCCTCTTCAGGCATCGCACTGTCACCTGTTGGCATCCCTACACCTTGCTGACAGCTTTCAAAGTATTCCTTCATGCACTCTCCTCACTGGGCCAGGAGTGAGGAGGGTCTGACCCTGGAGTGTCCAAGAGGTCTTTGTGCCTGGAGAGAACTGAGGCGGGGGCAGGCTTGTGATAAATAAAGAGGTCACAGACACCGGCTTCCGTGCCGGAAAGGGCCTTGCAGACTGCAGTGAGAGTTGTTTTCCCATCTGTTTCCTCCTGGGCTTCCTCGTGAAGACCTCCCTTGTGACCCCTCGGACCTTGGGAAAAGACTGGCGTCTCTTCCTCACATCGGAGCACAAGACGCCTGCTGCATTCTTCCCGGGATGCGTCCCAGGGAAGGAGCCTTCTGTCAGCAGGTTGCCGGATGGGTGGGCCAGGCGAGGCAGCCTCCGGCGGGCACAGACTCACCTGACACATTCTGCCACGCTCGTGGGTTTGGCCATGGACCCTCACCCGCCAACCACATCTCAACTTGGTGGCAGGGCCTTCTGGAGATTTATGTCACCTCTCCAGTGGTTCTGGTGGCAGAATGTTGGGCCCAGAGACAGACCAATGGGGACTCATTCAGTGAGTGTAACTTCTTAAGACCCTGCCCAGTTTGGGCAGGCTTTCTTTGTCCCTGCATCAAGGGCTGAGGTAGCTCTGCTGAAGGAATCTTCTTGATGCCCCAGTCTTGGGGTTGTAATTCATTCCCTTGCAAGTTCCCCAGACCCACTCCATCCTAAGAAAAGCAGGATAGGGGGCAGAAGAGGAGGAAGAAGAGAAACAAAAAGAGGTAAAGAGGGAGAAAAAAGCAGGGGAGGAGAAGAGGGAGGTGGTGGTGACATTGGTTCATTCGAGAAGGAAGTTGATGGACTTACTTCGTTGGCTTTAGGAACCCATATGCTTATCAAGGTCACCTATTCTTCCCCCTCTCTTCCTCCTTTATCTTCCAGTTCTGCTTTCCGGAGGCTTCTGTGCCCTGACGAGATGAGGGGATGGCGAGTGCTCCACATCCACCCACATGCCTCAAGCCCAACCGCCCAGGACCATGCTTTCATTAATGCCGTGCCCCTCCCGGTGCATGTGGCGTCCTTCCTGTCACCTGCTCGGCCTTCTGCAAGCATCTCTCTAGACCCCCAGCTCACAAGGATCTCACCTTCTCTAGCTCCAGGGGCATCTCCTGCCTCCCCTGTAGGCTCTGCTTGGGGCCCACTTCCTGCCTACAGCCTGGAGTGGGGGGTGGTATGGGTCTTGCCCACTCCCCTTTCCCCTGCCACCTCGCCCTCAGGGACACAAGCAACGGTGCTGGGTGGGGTGCCTGCGGAGCCACGAGCCTCAGCTTCTGCATGCCCCAGCCAGAGTCCTCTCCCCTCCCACTGCCCCCTTGGCCTGCTGTTCCTGGTATCGATCGCTGGGGAATCCTAGCCAAAGAGCTTCTCACGCAAAGGCGGGTGAACTTTGACTCAGGAGTGGGTGTTCAGATTCAGGTCAAGGTCCTCTAACCTCCTGCCGGTGTCCCTCCTTCTCTGCTTTGTGCTCAGTGAGGCCCCCTTTCTGGTCACTATGGGTGCTCAGCTGAGACAGGCTTGGGGATGGGGAGTACAGGGCCCATCGAATCTCAGGGTGTCCTCTCTTCTCCAGGGCATGGGTGGTTGGTGCAGGGCTGGCCCAAGGGCTGGCTCAGTCCATGTTTGACTTTCTGGGGTCTTCTGGGAGTATGGAAAGTGAACTCTGGGGGGCAGGGATGGGGTGGGGGTGCTGGTGGTGGAGTCATGGCCTGGAAGCAGGAGGCCAGACTGCTGGGCTTGACCGTGACTTGCCATGTGTCCTAGAGTCTTCTCCTTCCTCACCTCGGGAGCTACAACTGAAAACTCGGAGTTGACTTAATGAGCTAATTAATTTATTTGAGGTCAAAAGTCCCTTGGAGAATCTGAGCGAAGTTCTGCCTCTTCTACCCAGTGAAGGGCTTGCCTCCATCCCGGGTTAGGGATCTCTGCCTCGATGGTCTCCAGTCCCGGTGTCTGGAATGCCATGGTTCCTGAGAGCTGGCATACTAGTGGAGGTTCTAAGAACAGGAGAGGGTAGGCTTCAGGGCAAGGTAGGGGTGTGGAAGGGCCTGGGTCTTCACATGAGGCTTTCACACAGGCTTGTTCCTCTCCCCCCCCTCTTCCCTCCCCTCTCCTCTCCTCTCTCTGCCTCAGCTGCAACTGAGGTTGAAGAACAGCTTTCTCTTGGGTACCATGAGGATCCTCGGGCAGTAAGAACTCACCAACAAGAACTCACTCATCTCCTGCCCAGTCTATTGTCTAAATGCTGTCTAAAATACCCCCTCATTGTATCAGCACTTTGGGCTCAACATCACCCTTGCAGCTGTGTTCAGTTGCTTTGCGAAACACAAACTCACTGCCATCAACTTAATTCTGGCTCATAGTGACCCCAGAGGAAAGGATAGAACTGCCCCTGTGGGTTTTCTGAGACTGTAACTTGTTTTTTAAAAAATCATTTTATTAGGGGCTCTTATAGCATTCCATACATCAATTGTATCAAGCATATTTGTACATATGTTGTGATCATCATTTCCAAAAAATTTTCCACTTGAGCCCTTGGTATATCAGCTCCTCCCCCCGACACTGTCATGAATCCTTGATCAATCATATATTGTTATTATTTCATAGCTCTTCATGGGAGTAGAAAGCCTCGTCTTTCTCCTTTGGAGCAGCTGATGGTTTTGAACTGTTGATCTTGCTGTTAGACGTCCAGTGCATAAGTACGACGCCACCAGAGGTTCCCTCAATTCCTTTACCGACTGTTAACATTCCCAGTGGAAGAGCCTGGCTCATGAGAGCTGTTTCCCACAGGCTGGTTCTCTGGGTTGGGCCTGGCAGGAAGGAGCGGCAGGTTGGGGTCAGAGGTGCTGAGAACCTGAGAAGTTGCTGAAGACATACACCAGGAGACACTTACCCTGCTGCTGGGGAGGCTCAGGTAGGTGACCAGGAGGAGGTGATATTTTAGCTGAGGATTAAAGTAAGAACTTTAGAAGCAGATATGGGCGGGCCTGATAACCCCAAAGACAGGGCCAGCAGCTGTTGCATGAGAGATGGCATTTTCTTTTTCTGTAGAGTTAGCCTCTGAAACCCACAGGGCCAGTTCTGCCCAGTCCTGTAGGGTCCTTGGGAGTTGGCATCAACTTGGTGGCAGTGAATTTGGGGTTTTTGAGTTTGCTACCTCAAACCAAAGTCAAACCCAATTGCTATTGAACCTCTGACGTTCTGGCTAGCAGGCCAAATTTCACTCACTGTGTCCCCAGAGCACCCCAGGCAGACCTAATCCTCAAGCTACCCACCCCCCCCACCACCAAAAAAAAAAGTAAAACAAAACAAACAAAAAAAACTCAACCCACTGCCGTCCAGTGAATGCTGACCCAAGGGTCCCCATTATCAGTTCCCCGAAGCTGCGGGTCTTTACAGGCACAGCTAAGGGTATCTTTGCACCGCCGTGGGTTTGAACTGCCCGTCTTTGGATGAGCAGCCCAACGCTCCTTCGTCAGTGCCACCAAGGCTCCGTGACATGCCTGAGGGGAGTCACAGCTCAAGAGTTTGGTTTAAGGCACGGTGCCAGAACAAGGAGCGCTTGCGTTGTCAGAAGACCATCCTGGCTGCCTGGGAAAGTCCACGGGATTAGAGCTGGACGGAGCAGGCTGACAAGACGCACTCCCCTGTGTCTCCGTGGGGGTGTTCCTGGCTGCCCCAGAGAACCCTCCTCCCCACTATATGCCTCTCTTCCCCAGTCCGCAGGCCACCGTGCTGCTGCTGCTCACTTTCACGGCCCCCTGACCTCCTCACCGCTCCCTCTCCCGAGAACCACCGGGGTCTTCCCACGGGTGCGTCCTCTTGCCAAGGGCGCTCTGCCGCCAGGAACTTGCAGGGGTCCCAGGCCCACTCCTCTGCCTGCGCTCAGGTTCACCTTCTGGGGGACCCTCTCAGGTTACTCTTTCTCAACTGCCCCCCAGCCCTTGCTACCCGCTAGGGTAGCCTTCTTCTTTCTCCCTGCATCCCGCGGTGTTATCATCTCTCCCCTTGCCAGGTCCCGTGTCCATTTCGTTCACGCCCTCCGTGTACTTCCAGCGCCGGGAACCGAACTCGGCGCCCCGCAGGCCGCGGGTAGATGCTTATGCAACGCGTGAGATGACCTCTGCGGCCTCGGTCTTGCCGCCGGAGCCACCGGCTGGGGCCGGGGTTGTTGTCGGTGGCGATGTTTTTCCTCGGGGACAGGTGGAGCTGGCACGCAACAGCTGGAACACCCAGCGGCAGGCAGGAGGGTCCGACGGGGCGGGGGACGGCGTGCACGGCCGCCAGCCAGGCGTGCTGGGCGGCGCTGGGGCTGCGTGTCCCGCCACAGGCGTGGACCCGAAAAAGGCAGGCACGCGCCGCCGTCCGCACGCGAGCCGGGGCCCTTTGCACTGCCCCCTCCTCCGGCCCGGAACGCCCCGCCCCCCGGCGGCCTCCGCCCCGTCGCGTGACTGCGCAGGGACCCGCGCCCGGGGCCCGCGACCTGGGCGGCCCGCCGGCCTCTTCTCACGCAACGGCTCCTCTGGGCACCGCGCCCCCTCCAGCCGGGGCGGGGCCGGGCGCGTGACCTCTGCCCGCGGAGGGACGGGCCAGACACGCAAGCCTAGACCCACAGACACAAGCGCGCGCGCGTGCAAGCGCCCTCTGGCCCCGCGCCCCTTCCCCAGCGCGGCCCGAGCGCTTCGACGGCACGCTTGTCACGTTCCCCCGGGGCTGGCCGCGAAGCCCACCGGCCCACCCGGGTTCTCTGGCCGCCAGAGAGCCAGCGAGCCCGCGGACTCCGAGGGCGCCTCGGGGTGGAGGGGCCCCGGGGTGACAGCCCCGAAGGTGGCCCGGGAGGGAGGCGGAGCGCAGTCCCTAGGGAGCGCCGGCTCGCCGGGGACGGGGGAGCCGCCCCCTACCTGATCCCGCACAGCCACCCCGGAGCGCGAGCTCCCATCCCGCGCTGGGCTCCGGGGCGCAGCGCTGGTCCTTGGGCACCTTCCAGCCTCTGTGACCTCGGGGCTGGGGTCGCCGCGCTTCTCACGCGAGCCGGGACTCCGTATCCCGGGGAAAGATCACCAGCCGGCAGCCCCGCCTCTCCCGGCCGGCGCCCCCCCTGCCCCACCCCCCGCCCCCCTGCTGGCAGGGCAAGGGAGCCACTGGCCCGTCCAAGGTTCTGAAAACTGCCGAAATGAGAGGAAGGGGAGGCCAGACCCTTTCTTGGAGC
>PVJH01023102.1:0-35353 GCA_004026705.1 Nesogale talazaci | reverse complement strand
GTGGCAGAGTAGCACCTCCCCATAGAGTTTCTTCAGCTATCATCTCTATGGGATCCAGGTCTTTTTCCCCAAGTGAGTTAGGTAAATTTGAACCTCCGACTTTGCAGTTAATAGGTGAGCGTTTAACATTCACAGCATCAGGGCTCCTCCACATGTCTTCTGCGGCCGTCGATCGCCGTGGCCAGGTTAGTCGAGTCTGATGTCTGGCAGCCCAGGGCAGAACAGAATGGGACACCACCAGACCTTGCCCCTCCCACACCACCGTTCTCAGGTTCCAGAACCCCTTGTTGCAGCAACTCTGTCAATCCATCTCATTGCTGGTCTTCCTCTTTCTCACTGAGATTCGCCTTTGCCAAACATGATCTTCTTCTCCAGGGACGGGGCCTTCCTGGGAACATGTCCGAAGTCCCTGAGATGACGTCTCAACCTATGAAAATCACAACGTGCATCCCTGTGATCTGCCTGCGTGGGACGTCTTTCTTCATTTTTTTTACACTTTTTTTTTTTGTTTTGGGGGCCTCACTGCCTCTGGTGGTCGTGGGCACTACCCAGTGCTGCTCCTAAGAGCTGCCACTGGATTTGAACTGCCAGGCTCGTAGGCCGCAGTCCCACACTCAACCACTTACGCCACCGGGGCTCAGCCCTTTCTTCATTTTTTGTTTTCAGTTTTTTTTTTTGGGGGGGGGCATCACTGCCCTCAGGTGGTGGGAGTAGGAGGCCCAGCCTTTGCTCCGTGGAGCTGGAATCGAACCTCCGTCCCAGTGGGCCACAGTCCCGCGCACAACCACTACGCCAAAGGGGCTCAGCACCCCTTTCTTCATTTTTAAAAACTGGGATGTTTTTCTTGCTTACTAGCTTGTCAGTCTGGTCCATGGAGGATTTCTGCTGTATGCACAGTCTATCCCAGCAGTCAATTCGTGCTTTTTGAATGAGAAAGTAGTAAGGCTTACCGTCTGTGATGGTTAATTTTTTATGTGTCAACTTGGCTAGGCTAAACACTCATCTAGTTCTTTGGCCAAACACTCATCTAGTTGTTTCCAATGAAGTCGTTGCATGTGATTAAATCCGTTGGCCTTAAGTAAAGGAGACTTTTTTTTCGGAACTGTAATGTAAATGCAGTGCTACTCCATAATGAAAGTGAATGTGGTCATTAGACAGACTGCAAATTAGTTGAGAGGCGAGTTTCTCTCGGGTGCTTTCTGCCTCCACATGATCAATAGACACGTGAGCAGAACGCTCACGTCATCCTGACCTATATTGCTTTGGAGCACACAGATAGGCATTACCAGCCTATCACACCTGCCCTTATGGACTTTGTACTTGCCAGCCTCCCCACGATTACATGCGCCATTTCCTTGAGGCAAATCTCACTGGTTCTTTCTCTAGAGACCCCCTCGTACAATCTCCAATATTACAAACGTTATTACACTTTCACTTTAATTAATTTTCTAGGAAGGATGGGGGAAGAAAAAGAAGCACAGGATAGTGTTGTTGATTTCATTTCTTGAGTTGGGCTGTGTAAATATATATATCATGTTTCTTTAAAAACAAAACAAAACAGATCCCTCTGGGCTCATTATCTCTCAAACCTAAACAGTGGTCTGCGTGATATTAAAAAAAAAAAAAAAGCAGAACTAAGTACCAGTGGCATAGTGGTTGGTGGTTAAAATCCAGCAGCAGCTCTCCAGGAGCAAGACTGGGCTTCCTACTCCCACCAGGGCAGTGACACCCTCCCCCCACCCCCCAAAAAAAAAAGAGAAAGGAAAGTAAAATGGAAATGAACTTGAAGTCTTTAGTGACAAACAAGTTGATCTGAAAACATGCAGTTTTGTAGTCTCATTGACATAGAAAAGTTCTAAAATTTTCATACACTCAAATGCATTATCCTTTTGACCTTGAATTTTGACATTGTGTTTAAAAAGGTTTCAATACCTGAAGAGTATAAAAGCATGCATAAGTATTTTCCCTAGTTTCTTTTCCCATTCCACTGAGCTCTTTCCACCTATAATTCTCTCAGAATGAAGCACTGTTCATGATAGATGAAGAACACAGCAGGAATCAAGAGCACAGCAGAAATCTCACCTCCAAGGTGAGGACCATTCTCCAAGCATCTTTTGTGCTTCTCTCTGTCTTGTGAGCAGAGGTATTGGCTGCCTTTGTCAGAAGCCATCTTTTCAAGGATGTTTGCAGAGTCAACAGCTTGGGAAGATGTCCCACTAGAGGAAAGGCCGATCTCATTGTCTGGTAGAATAAGGATCAATTCTTTCTTCAGTGCAAAGGTCAGGCAGAGTTGTTGTTGGTTGTCCCATTGATTTGGAGTTAGGGTGACCGCATGGCCTATAGCGTAGAGTTACTCAATGGGGTTATTGCCATTATAAATGAATCAGGTTCCCTGAAAGTCGAGTTCTTCTTCTTCTGTCACATGCCCCATCGTGTGTGCAGGCATCACCTATTTGTTTGGCACTATTCTGTAGGAAAGTGTTGGTGCTAAGGAAAAGAGTGGAAATCCTGATACTCTGGTACCTGATATTGAAGCTTTGCCTCTGACCCAGGAGACTTGAGTCTTCTGCTTACATCAGTGAAACTATAGCAAAAACTAGCGTACTCAGTTACGTGGGCGCCACTGAGTTGATTCTAACTCAAGCTCTCCAACAGGACAGAGTAAAACTGCAACCGTGGGATTTTCAAGGCTGTGATCTTTACAGAATCTGACAGTCACATTTTTTTCCTGTGTGGTGGTTGGTGGGCTTGGACCGCTGAGCCCTAGTTCACAGCCAAGTGCCGTAACTATTGTGCCCCCATGACTCCTCCTTATTTGCTTAGGAATGGGTATAACATCTGAACTGTCTTCCCAAATCTGAAATCCTTACAGTTCTTTATAAAAATGGATTTCTGGCTGAGCCCCGGGGGCGTGGTGGTTGTGCGTGGGATTGCGGCTCACTGGGACGGAGGTTCAATTCCAGCTCCACGGAGCAAAGGCTGGGCCTCCTACTCCCACCACCTGAGGGCAGTGATGCCAAAAAAAAAAGATTAAAAAAATGGATTTCTATTACTTGAAAAATGTCATTTTCCCCACACCATGTACCAAAAAATTTCTCCACTGATTAAAAATTTTATCTTTATCATAAGAAATGCTTACATATACTTGCTTCCTTTTTAAAATTTAATTAATTAATTAATCAATTAATTTTAAACTCATGTTTCTTTAATATCTTTCCCCCTCTTCTATTTCTTTTTGTCTACCCTGGTTCCAGTAAAATGCTGTTACTTTTTATAATTTTTTTTGTCTTTTTTTTTGTTTGTTTGTTTTGGGCATCACTGTCCTCTGGTGATGGGAGTAGGAGGTCCAGCCTTGCTGCTGGATTTGAACCTCCAACCCAGTGGGCTGCAGTCCCGCGCACAACCACTATGCCACCAGGGCTCAGCCCTATTTTTTGTAATTTTATAAAATATTTTAATATAATCTTTCCTTCTACATTTTTTCTTCTTTCTTCTCTTTCACCTTCAATATGTTCTTGGTTCTCTGGATCTGTTTGCCATTATGCTTCCTATTGTATGTTGTCTGGCCTACAGCATATATGCAACAAGTAGTTGTTGAATTTGAGCAATGATGTGGTAATGTCTACTTTGTTTACCTTCAATGCCTTCCGATTTATAACAATTAAATTCGAAATTATTTACTTCTTGGAAATAATTAAATTAATAAGTTAATTTAATTTATACTTGCATTTACTAAATGATACACATTTAGCAGTTTATACAAATGCTGTTACTTATATAACTATTAAGCGCTGACATAACTTGAAAAAGAACGCATCATATTAGGATATTCCCAATATATACATAAATTATCTTTGTAGCAATCTTAGTTCACTTTCCTGGTACTTGGAAAAGTCTGAAATCAATAACATTTCCTGACGAGCCTGAGAAAATCAGAAAATCAATACTTATTTATTTGTCATCTTTTAATGGACTTCATTATTTCATCATACCTGCTTCTTATTAGAATAAAATAGTTCTTTCATCTTTTCTAGGAATGCTATCACCCATTATCTCAAAAGAGACTTTTTATTTAAAACCAAAAAAATTGAATGTCAAATAAAAGCCCCAAGTTATTGCCATTGAGTTAATGCCGATTCATACAGCCCCTATAGGATAGGGAAGGACTGTTCCTGTGAGTTTCTGACAACTCCTTGTCGGCAGAAAGAGCTTTGTCTTCCTCCTGTGGAAGAACTGGTAGTTTTGAACTACTAACCTTGTGGCTAGCAGCCCAATGCAGAACCACTATGCTACCCAGGCTATTTTTGACATTGGACACAGCATAAGTTGCTCTCTCTAGAATGCTCTTTAACTAGTGAGTGAAGAAGAAGTGATGAGGCTAGACTGTATGGTAGGGCGCTTCACACAGAGGTGCCCATTGAACGGCAACCTGGTGTTACGTACCAGAGAACGTACCTTCAGAAGAAACCCTTTAATTTGCCCGTGGCATTTGCTTTAAGTCACTAGCTTGATAATCACTTCAGGTGGAATCGTTGCTGGGTGGCACAGCGGATTACATAACCGCAAGGCCAACAGTTCGAGACCACCAGTCGCTCACGGTCATGGAAACTCATGGAGGCGGTGCTACTCTGTCCGATAGTGTCGCTGGCAGTGACTTGATGGTAAGTGGGTTTTGAGTACCTTTTGTTACCTGTTTAGGAACTGGGTTTCACGAGCAGTCTGGAAGGGAGGCAAGTCAAACAAGTAAAACTCGCTGGTTACAATGAAAGCTGGACCTGCTTTGTGGTCAAGTGGCACTGAGGCTGTTCCAATTCCCTGTGAGCCTACATGCAACAGAATGAAGCACCCATCCTGTCTGGAGTCCCCTCCCAATTGATATGTCTGCGGCCTGGTGTCAATCTGTCTCATTGAGGGACTACTTTTTCTTCTCTTTTCTCAAAGGTATGTTTTGTCTTTTGTAACTTAAAAAGATTTTATTGTGGCAATATATCTAGGACAAACCTGGGAATCCACTGTGGGTCTCTGAGCAGCACAGAGCTTGGTAGGAAGAACTGTTGGCTTAAGTAACCAGAGGACTCAGAGAGAAGCTTTCAAACAGAATGCCTCCCCAAATTAGGAGAATTGCCTTTTAATTGGAGAGGGGGAAAGCGCAATCGCACAAAAATAATCCGGTCATGGAAGCACAACCTCTTGTCGTGTTCTGAAAACGGCTTGGACATCTTTCCTGTTCCCTGAAGTCCGGACCTAGGCTCTGCAATTTACATGACGTGGTTAGGAGAATCTGATGCCATTTGTGATTAGATTCTGTACGTTGGAATTTGCCTTTTCATTCATTCATTCATTCATTCATTTCATTCATTATGGCCCAGCATTTACCTTCTATGAGTGCAAACTTCACATGAAAGCTTAGTTAGTTGGTTCTTTTTTTTTCTTAAAAAAAAAAAATACTGTGGATTGTTGCCTTAAAGTTCTGTTCAGTTGTTAATGAGCACCAAACATAATCAGGCACCTCTTTCTGAAAGCCCCAAACAAAAATCCCCGCTACCAAAAGAGCACAAAATTCATTCTGGCAGCGAGAAATATGCTCTCTTTGCAGTTTCCTTAAAAAATAAAAATACAACGCCGATCACAGAGTTGACTAGCTCTTTCCCCTTTAACGTCTCATAATGTTTCCAGGCTCTGCCACTTGGCAAAGACAATTTGGGACAGATTTCTTTATTTTATCCTCTGGCCTCAAACGAAAAAACCCCCACTTTCCAAACTGTTAACACCGAAGAGTTTATTAAATGGCTGAAAAAGACAGCTGGTCCCACCATCTGTTAAAAATTTTCAGGGGCCAAATAAAACAGGTTACACCTTTAGCCGTGCCAAGCCTTGCAGTACCCCCTTCCTCTCACAGCCTGGGGAGGCCTAATCTGAATTTCACGCTCTGATTTTGTTATAGCTAATGGCTGAGCCGCTTATGTCCGCTTCTGCAGGTTGCTAACATTCTCTCTCTCTCTCTCTGTTTTACAAATTTTTACATTTCAACCAAGCTCATTTGCAATCCAGTACCTCACTCCTCTATAGCAACACCAACTAGAAGGAAATCCAGGGGCACCTACCTAATCTCTGACTTTCTCAGTGAAGGTGGGGGGTGGGGAGCCCCAAGTGTTTGCAACCATTTTTGTTCCCTTCTATAGATGCTAATGGAGGTAATTCCGATTTGGGAACAAAGGCTGAACTCCCACACAAACTGCAGGTGTGAAAGGGTTGAAACAAAAGAGATGCTAACCCTAATGGTTTTTCTTGTCATTAACAATTCTTTGATGTTCCTGCTGGAGCCTCTCTTTTATCTTTTAGTTTTTCAGCCATCTTTGTTAACACTCAGCTCAATTGACTCTCTCTCTCTCTCTCTCTCTCTCTCTCTCTCTCTCTCTCTCTTTTTATCACCTCCGCCTGGCCTTTAAAGACATCTGCAAAATGTTTATGCTAAGTTAGTTTCCACTGCATCTTTTTGTACCAAGGCAAAGTAAAAAGAGAGAAAGCTTGTGAGGTTATTACTAAAACATCAGTAAGTTTCTATCATTAAGCTGAAGGGGAAGATCAATAAAAAAGGAGCACTTAATGTCACTTTAATAAGGATGAGTTTCCTGGAACAGGACTTGGAATTAACTTTGGCATCACTAAAGTGGGGCCTTACAATAAGGAGGGGGTATGTGTGTGTGTGCGTGTGTAGGGGTAATGAAGAGAGGTGTTTGACTCGCTTTTGCCCAATTAAACATTTTCAAATAACTCTGAGTGCATTTGATCTATCATTTCCTGTCTGATTGAGAGCTTGAAGGGCAGAGTCAGGTTGAAGAATGTTTTTCCAATAGAGCTTTTCTTGTTATTCTTTTCCCCTTCTCCCTCATAGGTCAGTATCTGGCGGGCTGCCCACGGTTTTTGAAGACAGGTTTGCTTCGGTCCTGCCTGTTGAGATGACAGGCGGCTTCGAGAAAGTTGCACTGGCCTTGATGATAGCAGAATGTCAGGAACCGTCAACACTCCATAATATACAGTCATGAGCGCCTCACCAGCCAGAGGAGCGCGGTGGAAAGTAGATGCACATGTTTGACATCAAAATGGTTGGGCTGGTCCCTGCTTTTTGAGCAATGCAGAAGTGCTTATCAATTGCTTCTAAAGAAATATGCCTTTCCTCTCCACATTCGAAGAGCAGGAATTATCTGTAGCCGAGTGTAAGTGGGGGCCTTTCTGGCCGCCCCACTTGCGACTGCTTGAGGACTTGTTTGGGGCCAGTGTTGGATGGGGAGCCAGTTTAAATGTTGTCGCTCACAGCTGAAATAGATGAGGCAACTCCTTCAGGTCTTCCACACAGAGTTCAGCCCCAGATGTCAAATCCCAGGAAGCAGATAATAAGAAAAGATATAATACCTCTCAATGTTAACAATGTATCTATTTTATGATTTCCGTCTCATATTATTTAATAATTCTTAGCATTTATGTGATACTTTTCATCTTCAAAGCTCTTTACAAGTGTTAGCTAATTAATGAGGAGGTAATGAGGCCTGGAAGATAATGCTGCAGTGAATTTGCAAGAGCTCAGCTAGTCAACTAAAAATGCAGATCAATGCATTTACACATTTTTTTAAGATACCACAGAAATGTTGTGAATCAGATACTCCTATCATTCATCTTCTATGTGTCTCTTACACCACTCGGTGAGGGTCGTGGAAAATGCAGCGGCGCAGGACCTCTGAGGATTTTCCCACCTGGCAGGTGGTTGGCACACTTTTCGGCTTGACCTTGCTTGCTTTCCTTGTTCATGTTCTTCTCCTCTCCCAGAACGGCTCAAAGGGAAAGGGGTTGACTAGTAAGAGTTAGGGACAAACGCTCAACTTGTCGCCACCACCCCAACCCTTGCCCCAAGATCTCCATGGACCACACCAAACTCACCACCATGCAGGTGATTCTGAGTGTTGGTCCGGGTGAATCTGCCCCGCAGGTTTCTGAGAGGTGCTGTCTTTCTCCAAGGGGCCACGGGTGGTTTTCAACTGCTCAGCTCTGATCACCACCTCACCAGGGTTCCAAGTTTTCCCCCTGGACAGCTGGAAAGAAATGCCCAAATGCTTGATGATTTTCTCCTTTCTTCGGAAGTGAAAGGTAGAAAGATGAGGGATAAAGGGGGTGGTCATGTCACCATCAAGGGGTTGCAAAGAAACCAGGTGCACGTTAGACACCTGTGGGGACGATGCAACGGTGGGCATACGTAGACGAAGCTCACCTAGACACAGGCGAAGGTCAACCAGGGCGCACCTCAGGCACAAACGACATAATGTCTGAACTTGGCCACGAAGAACGGCTAGTGCCCTCAAACGCCCCCCATCCCCAGAGGGGATCAATAGGACAGAGTAGGACAGGCCGCTTGCAGGTGGAAGGGTGGGATCTCTCCCATGCGCACTGTGCACCCTTTTGGCTCTGAGACTCCTTGGGTTATGTGGACTCCACTTTCTGGCCTTTACCCACGTGGTTTTCGTGCTCCTCGGAAATGGTCATTTTCCGTCGCAAACTTTCCCACAGCCCTGCCATGCCGCTCTGCCCTCTTTCCAGAGATCATGTCTGCTCTTGGGGCCTGTACTCCCCGCAACGTCCCTTCCTCTCATAAAGGTTCCTTGGATTTACAAAAGGGCTTCTGCCGTGTGAATTTTTTCAGCGTGGAGAAGCAAAAACCACGGTAAAACCAGAAATCGGACAGCAGGAGTATTGGTTACTCTGGGATAAATTTTGGGCTACTAATAACAAGATTGATGATGGTTCAAACCTGCCTACTACTTTGTTGGAGAAAGACAAGAATCTCGTGGAGACTTGGTCTCAGACACCCATACACAGGGTGACTGAGAGTTGGACTTGACTTCCTGGTGATGTGTTGTGTGTTTGCAGAATGGTACTAGTGCAGTGAAAACTTATTACTTTACAATGAAGGTGGGGGAGTGGTTTGTGGGCAGCCAGTCTGACTTTGCCTAAAGCCTAAATTATGTACTTTAAAAAAAAAGCAAAGCATAATTTATGAAACACAAAATATCATCTAGTATTTCATCTACATATTACCCAATACAAAACGGACTCTAAATAAACGCAATACCATTAAGTGGATTCTGACTCCCAGCCACTTTATAGGACAGGGTAGATTCAAGTTTTCAAAGCAGTGATCTTACTGGAAACAGGCTGCCACCACTTTTCTCCCCTGGAGCCCCTGGCTAGAACCTTGGCCCTTTCTGGTAGCAGTTGAGTGCCTCACCAATAGACCACCATGGTTCCTTGAGCTCCTAAGATTATGGTCAATACAGTTGGGACCCATCAACCATTCCTACAGAGAACAATGAGGCCGTCTAGTCTGGTAAAGATTTAGTCTCAGAAACTCAAAGGGGCATTCATGTCTTGGAGTATCGGGTTGAAGTCTGGTCCCTCTTTCCCTATAGAGATATAAACATGTTCTCCTTGTTAATATGAGGAGCTGATACCAAGGGTTAGTGCCTTGTTCCTCTGACTATCCATGTTTGCCCTCCTCACCACCCCCTGCTTTTTAGTCAGCTAGCATATGTATCCCTGGATTTAATAATCTAAGTACCCAGCATTCTGTGAGGCTCACCTTCCTAACATAATTGCTGAAGACAAAGTGGGTGCATAAGCAAATGTGGTGAAGAAAGCTGATGGTGCCTGGGTATCAAAAGTTGTAGTGTCTGAGGTCCTAAAGGCTTGGAGATCAATAAGCAGGCAGCTAGCTGAGAAGCAATAAAGCCAACATGGAAGAAGGACACCAGCCTTTGTGATTGTGAGGTGTTGACAGGATCAGGTATCAGACATCAAAGACCCAGAACAAAAAATCATGTCATTGTAAATGCGGGGTGGGTGGGTAGATGGAGTGGAGACCCCAAAGTCCATCTGTAGACAATTGGAAATCTCCTTACAGAAGGGTTGTGGGGGGGGGGGGGGAAATTAGCCAATCAGGGTGCAGTAGTGCACTGATGAAACAAACAACTTTCCTCTAATTCTTTAACGCCCTCCCCCACACTATCGTGATTCTAATTCTACCTTACAAATCTAAGTAGACCAGAGAATGTACGTGGGTACAGATAAGAGCTCCCAACACAGGAAATCCAGCCCTGATAAACCCCTCAGGATCAATATTGAGAGTAACCATACCAGGAGCATAAGGGTAAGGTGGGGGGGGGGAGGGAAGAAAGGGGAACTGATTACAATGATTTACCTATATAATCCCCTCCCAGGGGGACGGACAAGAGACAAGTAGGTGAAGGGAGACATCCGTCAGTGTAAGACATGAAAAAATAATAATCTATAAATTATCAAGGGTTCATGAGGGAGGGAGGGAAAAAATGAGATGCTGATACCAAGGGCTCAGGTAGAAAGAAAATGCTTTGAAAATGATGTGCAACAAGGGCTGTGCCCCGGTGGTGTAGTGGTTGTGCGCGGGGCTGCGGCCCACTGGGATGGAGGTTCAATTCCAGCAGTGGGGCTGGGCCTCCTACTCCCACCACCGGAGAGCCGTGATGCCCGCCCCCCCCAAAAAAAAACAAAAAACAAGAAAATGATGTGCAACAAATGTAAAAATGTGCTTGACACAATGGATGCATGTATGGATTGTGATAAGAGGTGCATGAGCACCCAATAGAATGATTTGTTAAAATAAAAAAAAAAATAAAGAACAAGAAACCCAAAGGGGCAGTCCTACTCTTGCTATGAGTCATCATGACGAGGTGGTGTGAGTTGAAGGCCATGGAAGTTACATACAGAAACATCGCAGTATTGCAAGCTCACAAACACATACAGAAACAACGGCATTGCAAGCTCACAAGCATGCTAACTCCCTTAAGAGAGCGAATTGCGGGGTTCAGCTTCTGAGTGGAGCAGAGGCCCATTCCATGGTAAACCTGGAAAAGACACTCGCGTCAACTGGACTCTGCTTATCATGAATAAGATCCTGCCAATTCAGGGAGAATTTTATTTGGGCCATTGAGATTCTTCTAGACTCCATCTAAATTTACTCTTATTGCATCAATTCCAACTCACAGTGACCCTACAGGACAAGGGGTAACTGTGCCTGTGGGTTTCCAGGTCTGTGATTCTTCACGGGAGTTGAAAGCCTCATCTTCCGTCAGAAGGACGGGTGGTCTTTAACTGCTGATCTTGCAGTTAGCAGCCCAAGGCAAGACCGCTGTTCCACCGGGACTCCTCACTCATATCACGTAAAGAATTTTAATTTGCTAGTTTTCTTCTCTTTGCTAATGCCTTTCCTCTCTTCTTTCTGTGAGCTGGGGTCTAGGGCTATGCCTATACAACCCCAATAACAGCCTGACATTGTCCTGCAACTCAGGGAACATGTTGATGCTGTGTGGAACAAGCCAGATGACAATTCTGGCTTTTGGTGTGTGATAGACAATGGTGTCCAGATGATGTATGGACTTTTTCATTTTTCATTCTGATATTTCTAAAGTTCTGGACACCCAGTACGGGCCTCTACGCCTTCACATAATAATAAATTACCAAGGAGAAGTGTTAACTACTAGGAGGTACTGGATCTGGTTTCTATCAAGGTCTTGGTGCCCTGGCTACTTTACTGACAAAATGTGCTGCTATGGTTGGGCTTGCTTTCCCCGAAGATGGGACTCCACACCTTACTGGCCGTGACATACGGTGCCCAACTGGCGCTCAGAACAATGGCCGGAGAGAATGAAGTATTTCTATTATAAATCGTGCCCTGATCCCCAGCCTCACACCCTGAAGATACTCATTAGCTTTGTGTCTTCATGGTGGCTCCAGCAATCAATACGAGGAAGGAAAAGGCATAATACCAACACTGAGCCCCAATGCCATTAAACGTCTCCCCCAACTCCACCCCCCATTTGTGAGAGAAATCCTGAGCAGATGGACACCTTTAGAATAATCCCATGAAGCCTGTCAGACTCCTTTTCACTAAGCGATTTCACTGTGGTTTCGGCGATCGATTTCTGCATTTTTGAGAAATAGTCTTCATCAGTCATTGTTAATCTGCTTCACTTACTTTGTAGCCACCCTCCCCACTTCTGTATATTTTTATTCTCGAAACTTGCTGTTGTTCAGTCATCGCAGAGGCTTGGCAACAACTCATTTATAGAGAAAAAATTAACCCCCTGCTGCCTACTCTCCACTCCTTCCCCCAACTTTCCACTCTTTTCCTTTCAGTGAGAAAATTTTATAAGGAGTCTCGGGTGGCATAGTGCTTACAAACTGGGCTGTGATCTGCAGGGTCAGTCATTTGAAACCATAGCCACTCCTCTGGAGAATCATAGGCCTTATTTCAGTCTCGGACACTTACAGGACTGGGTAGAACTGAACCTGACTTGGATGATAGTGAATTTTGCTTGTTTATTTGGGGGAAGGCTTCACTTAGATGGAGAGAAGTTCAGAAACGGGCAAGGAGAATGTCCCCACAGCTGGTCACTGTGCATATATATTAATATAAAAATATAATAGGTTCTTAATGAGAATCTGCTGGCCATAGTATAAACAGTCAGAGACAGTTTATGGTTTACAAGCTGATGTCTGACAAAAAGAGTATGAAAGATGTTATAACAGGCTCTTTAACAGGATTAAGCAGGAAGGGGGACGAGAAAGATGACTTTAATTTTTTTTTCTTTTGGGAACATTTTAGTGTCCTCTAAAGATGGTCCCTGTCGACGATTTTTTACAAAATATGCAGTACAAAGTCTTACTGGTCTTGATTCTAAGTTGTAATCAAGTTGTACTCATTCCAAGACAGATTTGGTCCTTCACTTGTTAGGTCCTGATCATTTCAATATTTTTGTCAATACCACCCTTCAAAGGAATCAGCTTTCGTTCCATCTTCACGATTCCTTGTTCAGCACTAGACTGCCTATGTGGGGATGGAAAATACCACGGGGTGGGTCAGGCGCACCTCAGTTCACAAAGTGACATCTTGGCTCGTCAGCCCTGTAAAGAGCACATTGACCTCACACAAGAAACACAGCCTCTGATTTCTTGAGTACTGCTTCCAGAGGTGTTGATTACGGACCCAAGGGAAACGAAGTCCTTGACAACCTCACCAAACACTGTCCACACTCTTTGCTCAGCACACAGACTGAATGAGGTCGGGGAAAGGACTCAATTCCGACACACACTTTTCTGGATTTTAAACCACTCAGTATCACCTTGTTCTATTGGCATGACCGCCTCTTGATCTATGCCCAGGTCCAACCGAGCATAATTCAGGACTTGGGACGTCTCATTCTTCACAATGTTATCCATAGTTTGTTAGGATCCCCACAGTCTAATGTGTTTGCACAAGTACACAAGTGAACATCCTTTTGGTATTTTCTACTTTTGGCCAAGACCCATCTGTTACCAGTAATGATATCCTTATTCCATGTCCGTTTCTAAATCTGATTTGACTTTATGCCAGTTCTCTGTCGGTGCAACTGTTTTTCTTTAAAATGGTCTGCAGAAAAAATTGTACTTGCATGTGATATTAGTGATACTGTTTCATAATTTCTGCGCTCTGTTGGGTGTCCATTCTTTAGAATAGGAAACAAATATGAGTCTCTTTTGGTCAAGACTTCCAAATTTCATGGCATGGTTGAGTGAGTACTTCCAGCACTAAAATTGTATATTGCCAAATCTCAATTGGGATTTAGTCAATTACTGAAACTTTATCTTTTGCTAGTGCAAACATTTTTTTTTCCCAGTGCAGCTTGAATGTCCTTCATTGGTTCGTGGGCATATGCTACCTTTAGAAATGTACCACTTCTTTGTGGTACAGTGACTCTGCGTACTCCGCTTTGTTTGGTGTTTCCTGCAATATTCCATATTTTGTCCATAGAATTCTTCAAAATTTCAGCCAGACCCTTTCATGTTTTCTTCACTATTTTCAACTTGAGCAATGCCTTGTGTGTTTCCCCTTTTACTTTTCTCATGGCAGGCATTGTACTATTATGTAATCTTTGGAGGCGGGATTTATATCGGGAAAGTCTTATTTTCCACCCAGCAGACCTTTCTCTTTGTTTCCAACGTTTGCCATTTAATCATCAGTAACTACCAGTGTCTCTCAAGTGCGAGCTCGATTACTTTCAGACTGTAGAAACTGGTAGAAAATTGTCAACGTCTCCGTCTTTGGCTTAAGCAGTGGGTACACAAAGTGACTGCGAGTCACCTTAGCAGGTCTTCCTTGTGTTGCCGACACCAGCATGAATGAAGCACTGCCAGATCCTGCACCATCCACACAGGGGCTGTGTTTGATTCTCTTGTGGCAACCACAGTGTCCGTCCATCTTTTCAACGGTTGGCCTCTTTTTCCCCAATCCTCTCCTCCAGCAAACAGGATGTCCTTTTCTAAGGGCTGTTTGCTTCCGGGGAGCTCTGGTGTCCGAGTGGTTATGTGTTGGGCTGTGATCTACAGGAGAAAAATGGGGGTGTCTACTCCTGTGAAGAGTGACAGTCTCAGCAACATACAGGGGTAGTTCTACCCTATCCTAGGGGCCTGTTCTGAGTTGGCAGAGACTTGATGGCGGGCAATTTTTTTCCCAGTTCCTTCTAATAATATATCCAAAGTATGTGAAACAAAGTCTCACAGTCCTTATGTCTAAGGAATAGTCTGGCTATACCTTTGCCAAAACAGATTTGTTTGTTTTGTAACCCACATAACTTTCAAAATACTTTGTCAACGTCATTATTCAGATGCACCGATTCTTCTTTGGTCTTTCTTATTCATTGTGCAAATTTCACATGTGTATGTGTCAGGTGCTCTTTAATCTCCAAAGTGTCATCCTTGCACGTCAGTACTTTCAAGAGACTTTGTGCATTCATTTGCCTAATGCCATGCATATTTGATGCTGCTTCCATGAACATCGGTTGGAGATCCAAGCAATATCATATCCTTGACCACTTCAATCTATTCTCCGACATGTTATCTATTGGTCCAATTGTAAAGATTTTTTCTTAACATTGTGTTTCAATTCACATTGAACTGTGTGTCTTTAATACCGGAGACAACCATCCTTGATCTTCACCAGTGACTGCTTCAAGCCCTCCTTGCTTTTAGCAAGCAAGGTTGGGTCATCGGCATATGGCAGATTGCTGCTTTTTCCTGAATTGATGCAGCACACTTCTTCAGGGTTCTGCTTCTTGGGTTACTGCTAGGCATACAGATCAAATGAGGAGGGTAAAGGCACATCTTCTTTGAGGTATGTGGGGATTATCCTAGCACTGTATTGTACTTCAGGATGGAGCTTGAGATGTTTTGACAATGAATACCATGCTATTCCTCTTTAATCTGTCATTCTTAGTATAGGAAACCATCTGATCGCCCGATTTTAAAATGGACACGACCAGTCTATTTCAGTCCCCCAGTGCTGATGTCAGCATGGATTGCACTTGATGCTCTTCTTTAGAATACTGTAGTCGGGTCCCAATTGGCTTTCTCTCCCTCCACTATGACCTTTTACAAATTCAATTACCTCGAAGCACCAAGGTGATTTTTTAAAATGTAGTATTCAATAACTTATTATGTTACTTTCTTGCTTAAAGTCCCTCAGTGGGATTCTATTGAACTTAGAATAACACCTAAACTTTCACCTCCTTTATTTTTGAAGAAGGAGAATTGACTTTACATATAGAACATTCAGCACACATACAGACGCCAGCACCTCTCTCTTCCTCTGGATATCAGATGGGGCTATTGATCTTCCAGTTTTCCATGACTCTCCTCTTACCTCCCTTTCATTTATTCTCATCTTAAAGCTAAAAAGAACACTTTCCTTTCCAGCTGTAAGTGGAACAGAGAGAAGTGAGCAGTATCACTAAGGGAATGATAATGATTAAAGATGATGTGACATTTTGACTGCCTAGGATCAAAGCCAGCAAGAGAAAGTGGATAATGCCTCTGATGTCCTTGTGATCTTTGGGTGAAAAGCTCATCAAGTGGACAGCTTAGTATTTATCAGAAAAATCTTGTCTAGTTATGCTCATTTAAGCAAGAACGTTGGAGGAAAGGACCATAAAATAATCTGAAATTTTCATATACAGGTGAAAATGTGAATCTTACCCAGTTCTTGGCATAAAGTAGGCCTTTAGTATATGTTTGTTGAATAAGTGAACAATTATTTTTCTTTCCTTAATAACCCTCCTAACTTCTGTTTCAAGATATATACATAAGTGATACACAGGTATTTTCACCTCTTCAAGGAACTGTGATAGTGAAAGCTTTTTAAAAAATTAAAATCATTTTATTGGGGGCGCATACATCATTTTTCACAATACATAAATACATATACTGTGCCAAGCACCTTCACATGCCTGCTGCCATTATCATTCTCCAAATATCCACTCTTCCACATAAGCCCTTGATAAATAATGAGAGTTTTTCAACCTCAGGTCAGAAGTTCTTTGATCGCATGATTACCTGCTGTCATTGTCAAGAAACTAGAGTTGTTCGGTTGCATGTATAATTATTAGCCACTCCTAACTTGGACTGAATGCATAGGCTAGTTTGCAGTTAGTAATTGAGAATATGCTGCTGAGACCTTAGGACTTTGGAATCTTCCAGAGGTCAGATGAAAACAGATTCTTGTTATAGTTATCGTGCATGCATTCATATAGGGGAAAGGAAAAGAAAAAAGGCTACGGTGCAATATACACAATATAAAGGCATATACACATAGACGCTAATTTAAAATGCCAGAATAATTGTATACTGGTTTACGATGGGAACATATAGCATACATACAGCACAATAACACATGGCTCATTAAGTAAAATGATCACATTGGCCTATATTCTATAGAAACTAAACCTGTTTCCATTGAGTTATTCTATGAGTCAATGTGTGATAGTTCCTTTTGTATATTATATATGTTATCTAATAAATATAACAGCTGTAAATAAAATATATAAAATTGTGAGATATAAAGGAAAATACATCATATATGTGTATATTTCAAACAAGTTGAAAAATAAAAGGGCAACACACCATATTACCGTGTTTCCAGTCCAAGTTTGTTAAACTTTTTTTTAATTTTTGAAAAAAAATTTAGGACCAAGAATGAGAGTAGCAATACCAGGAGTGGAAGGGGAAGGCAGGGGGAGAGAGGGGGAATTGATCACAATTTTCTATATAGAACCCCTTCCCAGAAAAATGGACGACAGAAAAATGGGTGGAAGGAGACATGAGTAGTGTAAGACATGAAAAAATAATAATAATTTGTAAATTATCAAGGGTTCTTAAGGAAGGGAGGGGAGGGGAGGGAGGAGAAAAAACAAGGAGCTGATACCAAGGGCTCAAGTAGAAAGAAAGTGTTTTGAAAAAGGTGATGGGAACAAATGTACAAATGTGCTTGACACAATAAATGGATATATGGATTGTGATCAAAGCTGAATGAGCCCCCAATAAAATGATAAAAAAGAAAAAAAACTTCTAAAAGAGGAGCTGATACCAATAGAAAGCAAATATTTAGAAAATGATGATGGCAACATATATACAAGTATGCTTGACACAATTGATGTGTGGAATTTTGGGGGGGGCATCACTGCCCTCTGGTGGTGGGAGTAGAAGGTCCAGCCTCGCCGCTGGATTTGAACCTCCAACCCAGTGGGCCACAGTTCCACACACAACCACTACGCCACCGGGGCTCAGGCCGTATGGAATATTTTAAGAGCTGTAGGCACCCCCAATAAAATTATTTTTAAAAGAAAAAAAAATTTAAAATTCGTTTCTTTGAGCTGTAATGAACACGTGATACAATCCAACCACTCCATCACATGAAGAAGGGCTGTGTGATCATCACCACAATCCACTCTGGAACACTTTCTTCTTTCCTGTGCTCAGTGGAGTCGACTCCTCATTTCTCCCCTCTCCCCTTTGGTGCTTCCAGGTAATTATGATCTCAGTTACTGTCTCTGTAAATGCTGGTTTTCCCTACTCAGGAAAACATGTGAAATTAGGACAAAGAACAGAAAGAGAGAGAGAGAGAGAGAGAGAGAGAGAGAGAGAGAGAGAGAGCCAGCAATAATGACCATATAAAACAGCGAAAGACCTCCACCTCAGTGTTTGTTAAGCTTTCTATTGTGAATTGGGTGACAGTTTGCAGAGCAGACCACCAATTGCCCATACAACAAATCATACACAATTTTGTTGCATCCCCCTCAATGGACTGTCACTTTTCCTGTGTTCACTGGCCTGTCCCCTCCCTGCTGCTTTTGTCTCGCTTCTTCTCCTAATGGGCATTCAGTTCAATTTGCTCTCCTTTCCTCTGAAGTCAGGGTTACAGAATTATCATCTGTACCTGTTTCACTTGATCTCCAGTGTCTTTGCTGTGGGGATCTGGCGAATGTGTCTGTCCAGTCTGTCCTCTTGTCAAAGTGGTCTGCAAAAATATACATATATAAATATATATACACACATACCTATTTATACACATATATACATACACACATATTTAACCAGGTTGCATCTTTTTGGTGTCCTGGAAAGTGTATAACTAGAAAAAAGGTTCTTTTTTTCCTGATAAATAATCTGGAACAGCAGTTGGCAAATTTCCATTAAAATTCTAGAGAGTAAGTATTTTGGGTTTTGTGGGCCACAAGGTTCCTACCCTCCCTTCCTCCCCCTCTCCCCCTGCTCTATTACTCAAAAGAATGCCAGAGATAATATGTAAATGAAAGGGCATAATTGTGTTTATTTTATTTATTTGGGGGGGGGGGGCATCACTGCTCTCTGGTGGTGGGAGTAGGAGGCCCAGCCCCACTGCTGGAATTGAACCTCCGTCCCAGTGGGCCGCAGTTCCGTGCACAACCACTACGCCACCGGGGCTCAGCCCCATAATTGCGTTTAATTAACCTTTAATTTATATAAAAAAAGACGGTGAGTTAGATTTGGCTGACAGGCTGTAGTTTTTCAACTTGGAAAATGTCATTTGTCAACATGGATAACTTAGGTACCATTTAGAACGTGTCTATCGGCAGTTAAGACAGTTTGATCTTATTTGCTGTACTGAATGGATATGAAATACTGGATCACTAAGGGGAAGCCTGATGAACTACATTTGCATTTTTCCTTCTAGATGTTCTGTGAGTAGAAGCAGGGCTGAGTGTTAACCAAGAGTTAAGCGACTTAGGTTTAGAAATCGGCGATTATCAGGGGTTACTAGGCATAGGGCCTCCCTGGGTCCTGCAAACAGTGAAGGGCACAGCCCCTGGTGTCTGATTTCACCTTGTGATACCAATGATGAAGCGCCTGGTGATCTGCTTCCGGACTTGAACTATATAGCAATGGGGACCACGGGGACCACGAGTGGGAGGGAGGAGAAAAGAGGAAGTGTTTGCTAAACAGGCAATGAGTGTATCTTAATGGTGGTGAAGTAATACAGACAGGGAGAATGATCGCTCAGCTTGAAGAACGTAATCAGAATCAAACCCCCTGAATTATAGGTGGAGAAGTTGTACAGGTGGTAACCTGCGTGCACAGTCAGCCTTAAACCCGCTGCTGCCCAGTTGATTCCAACACAGGATGACACTCCAGATGTTGGAGGAGAACTGCCCAATTCAGGGTTCCTAAACCCCCAAATCTTCATGGAAGCAGACTGCCACATCTCAAGGGGCTCAAAAACGCACTGCTATCTGGCCGATTTGGACTCTGGCAGCCTGGCGGCATGGTAGCCACACATTGGGCGGCAAGGCCAGCAGTTTGAAATCACCAGGTGCTCTGAGGGAGAAAGACGGAGCTTTCTAGTCCTGTAAAGCGTTACAGAAAACTCACAGGGGCAGAGTTTTCCCTTGTGCTACAGGGGTCCTCAAACTCTTTAAACAGGGGGCCAGTTCACTGTCCCTCAGACCGTTAGAGGGCCGGACCAAAGTTAAAAACAAACAAACAAACTGAACAAATTCACTGCAGGCCCAGGAGGAGTCAGCTGCTAAGCAGGGCAGCAGCAGTGGACTGGATAAATGTCCTCGGAGGGCCCTACTTTGAGGACCCCCGAGAAGGGCTACTGGACTCTTATTGGCAGCCAAGTGCTTTTAACCACTGCGCCACTCTGATCCTTTTGTTTTTAGCACACATGCATAAAGATTCACCAGATATTTGACAAGTCATGAAAGAATAGCATGCTACTCCAAATCAGAGATTTCATAAAGATAGACACGCAGCAGTTGGGTATTTCACTGGGTTTTAGGGTAGGCTCTAAAACCTGGAAGTTCAGTTAGGAGAGATAACTGAACCCCTTTTCCTTCAGTTTCCCTCCACTTTCCTTTCATCAGTCACCTTTTCTTTACCCCTGAGCATGTGGACATGGAATTGACTATCCTTAGATCCCCAACAAACTCACTTCTCCTAGTTTGTTGTCTTAGGACGAGCTCTCAGAAGTGAACTCATCTGAGTTCACTTTCGACCACAAAAGTGGTGACAATTTGTGCGCCTTGTTCTTTGGGATAAAAGATGGCACAAGCTGGTCACCCCACAGAAGGCTCCTCACCATTTTCTCCACAGCCTTTTCATTCACGCAGGGATTTCTCTGCAAAAAGGAAAAAAAAAAATTCTCTCCCTGTAAGGTTTCAGGACCACTAGTCATTTCATATTTGATGAACCAAGATTTGTCTAAAAGCGTCAAATTTCTTCACAAGGTTTCCTCCACTGAGGAAATTTCTTCACAATTGCCCTCCTTTGGGGGGCAATCCTGGAATCACCACAACTATCTCGGTTGAGCTTCCAGCAGGCCGACTTTTCGGGGTCTTTTTTTTTTTTTAGGCATCACTGCCCTCAGGTGGTGGGAGTAGGAGGCTCAGCCTTTGTTCCTGGGAGCCAGAATTGAACCTCCATCCCAGTGGGCCACAGTCCCGCGCACAACCACAACGCCACCGGGGCTCAGCCCTGAGGGGTCTTATCAAAGCTGTAAGTGTTTATGTGGTAGTAGAGTGCAGTGAACTGAAAAGCCAAATTCACTGTCATCCAGTCAATCTGGATCCATCGTGGCCCAATAGAGCAGGCTTTCCAGGACTGTACATCTTCACAGGAGTAGAAAGCCTCATCTTTTTCTAGCGGAGTGACTTGTAGGTTTGAACTGTTGACCTTGCAGTTAGCAGCCCAATGCATAATTCACCAGACCATAATGGAGCCTCAGGATAACACAGCAGTTAAAGAACACGATGATGCTCACTTGCCCTGGCTCAAACCAGAGCCCCGTGTGGGGTCATGGGAAAGGAACTTAACTGTTGCGTAGGGTGGTGAAATAGTCACGCCGATTTTTTAGACATGGCTGTAGTCTGCATGGATGATTAGACCTATCGTTCAACCAATTAATCGGATGGATGACTAGTTAGTGACTTTCCAGACAGATTCTCAATGAATCAAAACGTCTGAATCGAGACGTGTGATTAGATAATTATAGAAGAAGATCATTGTAGATGATTTGCTGTTGGTACTAATATCAACTAGGTTGTGGTCAGTACCTCCCCCCCCCTCTGCACTACCTACCGTTTAAGTGGGTCATGAATATTAAGCAAGTGGTTATTGAAGAGGAAATATCTTAATAGAATGCTCCTTAGAGGCAAGGATGGTGAGACTTTGTCTCACGTATTTTGGACGTGTTCTCAGAATAGGCCAGCTCTTGGAAAAAGACTTCCTGCTTGGTAAACTGGAGAGCCAGTGGGAAAGAGGAAGCCGATCCAGGATGGATTGACAGCCTGGCTGGCGCGGTGGACTCAACTATACCAATGATGGCGAGGACGGGTGGGGTCGGCCGGGGCTTCCTTTTGTTGTCCATAGGCTGCTCTGAGTCAGAAACAGGTGGACCGACGGCACCTAACAATACATCGCAATATCTCTTTAAAATGGCCACTTCACACAAATTTGACCTGGAGTGAGAACTCATGTCAGTTTCTAGTCGCTATATGAAAGGGAATACCACCCGCCATTAAAAAGGTACTCCCAAATATTTACTTGAGGAACAGTCTCGGAACTTTGAAGCACACAGAATGGCATGTGTGATGTGCAGTCCCCTGCTGTTTGAGCGTGCGCTGTCTCCAGGGAAGCGGTAATAAATACCTTATGACATCCCACAGGTCGATATCAGCAGTGTGAAAAGCCAACTAACTAAGCTCTAAGCAAATCGCATTTCAGTGAGGACTTTAATGATCACCATGTACCTTCAGTGCAGTTCCTGTGCTGATTTGTCACGTTTGAAGCTCCCTTACTTTATATAAACACTTATGTCACAAGAGATCATGCCTATCAGAACAAAGACTGGTTTTACAGGGACCGCAGTTCAGTTTTGAAAACTGGATCACAGGGATCCCTATTTATTCCTGCCCCTAGGAAATTTTATGCAGGAAGAGGCTTGGACTTAAATTGTGTCTTTAAAAGTAATTTCACAAATATAATTTCCAATTAAATTTCCAAATAAAGTAAGGGAGTGAGAAAAGATGGATGAGTATCACATCATCCTAAAACTACTACAAACAGGCTATCTTTCCTAGCAGTGAGTGGGGGAGAAGGCGAAGGCAGACTACCTTCAAAGGAGGAACAATATAGCTTAAAAGGGACTTTTTAACACAGACAATGCAAACCCGAAGATTATGAAATGCTATCTTTACAGTGCTGACCGAAAATCGCTGCCAGTGTGAAACTCCACACCCAGGAACAATTCTCTCCCAAGAATGAAAATACAGCGAAGACATTTTCAGTTCAACAGAAACATCACCAGCCAATTCACACAAAAGAAGGAAACACAACCTAGGATACGTCAGTAAGCTATGAGAAGGAATGAAAACAGTACTAATAATGACTTGTAGGATTTGAAATACATATTAACTTAAACTGTACTGCAATGAAACAAACCGAGCCCACCGTCATGACATTGACTCTGACTCTGAGCAACCTATAAATAAAACCCCCAAATTTACTGTCGTTGAGTCAATTGTGACTCCTCTTGAACCTCAGGGGTTTCTGAGGCTGTCACTCTTTACAGGAATAGAGTTCCTGAGCTTTCTTCTGGGGAAGAGCTGGTAGGTTCCAATCACTGGCCTTGTGATTGGCAGGACCTCTCTGACTAATCTGACAGGGCAACCGGGACTCACGTGATGCCCAAGTGGCAAGATAATCAAGGAAGGACAGCTGTTGGGTTCTAAGGTCTTTGACATGTTTAGGAAGGGAGGAAAAGGATCAAGTAAAGAGGAGCTGATCTCAGGGGCCCAGGTGGGAAGAGAAGGTTTTGAAAATGATGATGGGGCTGAGCCCCGGTGGCGTAGTGGTTGTGTGCGGGACTGCGGCCCACTGGGACGGAGGTTCAATTCCAGCAGTGGGGCTGGCCCTCCTACTCCCACCACCGGAGAGCAGTGATGCCCAAAAAACAAACAAATAAAAACAAAACAAACAAACAAACAAAGAAAATGATGATGGAGGTATATGTGCAATTGTGCTTGACACATTGGAGGCATGTGTGGATTGTGATGAGATGTAAGAGCCTCCAATGAAAGCATTTTTTAAAAAAATACCAAGTAACACTAGATTTTGGTAAGTTGATAGATATGTATTTTAATTTCTTGGGTAACCGACAAAGCAACAATAAAAAGTATAGGTAGCTACTCACATAAGTTCAAAATATATAGGGAAAAAGTTGACAAAACAAGGAGAAATAGACCAATTAATAATCATAGCATGCGATTTCAACACATTTCTCTCAGAAACACAGAGAAAAGACCATAAAGAGCCAAAGGAGAACAATTGACAATGAATAAACTTGATCTACTGGGAAAGGGTGCAAAAATACACATGCTTTTTAAGTACTTCTAGAGTACTTTTAAAAATGTGTCATATGCTAGGCTGTCAAGTCTCATTATATCTTATATTGAAATCATATTGAATTTTTGTTTTTGATCATCATACAATTAAAACTCAATAACAAAAAGATAAAAAAATCTCTACATTTTTAGATATAATTAATAAACTTTATAAATACCTCTTGGGCCAAAATAAGAATTACAATAGATAGTTGAAAACATTTTAAACTAACTGACAATGAAAGCATTCTGGATTATAGCTAATACCATTGCAAGTGTCAAATTTATAACCTTGATGTATAAATTAAGAAGGGAGATTTAAAATCCAAAGAAGATAGAAAAATGGGCTGAGCCCTGGTGGCGTAGTGGTAGTGCGCGGGACTGCAGCCCACTGGGACGGAGGTTCAATTCCAGCAGTGGGGCTGGGCCTCCTACTCCCACCACCGGAGAGCAGTGATGTCCAAAAAACAACAACAACAACAACAACAAAAAAGAAGATAGAAACTAGAGAAAGTAAAAGGAAAAATATAAGTATTAGGACAAGAGCAAAACAGTGAAATAACAAAGAAATAAGGACTAAAAAGGACTAATAAAACAAAAACTGGTTCTCTAATAAGATTGACAAACTTAGCATGATTGGTTAATGATGAGAAAGCAAAAATAACTGATATCAGAAACAAAAAAACTGGTATCACTGTAACTTCTATAACATTAAAAAAGTTACTTTGGACAATTACAGTCAAATTTTAAAATGTGTAAGAAAAGGAAGCCTGTCTAGAGAAAGAAAAACACTAAAATGCACTCAGAAGTAAACAAATTAAAAAGTTCTAAATCGATAAATTTATTTTTAAAGTCCTTCCTCATGGAAATGAACAGCTGCAAACATCTCTAGTGAGTAAAAAAAAAATCAATCAATTAATCAAAAAGCATTTGATGAAGTTCAACACCCTTAAAAGAGAAAAAAGAGTTTCTTAGTATACCAGAAGTAGAAGAGAACAATAAATGTCATAATTAATGGTAAAATTCTGAAAATGTCCCCTCTGAAATGGGGGTGGAGTGGGGGGTGGAATACCTATTACTAATGCTTCTAATAAACCTTGCTATGGAAATCTTAGCCAAGTCAATGTGGTAGATTGATAGCAAAAAAAAAAAGTGGTCCCATTTCTCTCTCTCTGCCCTTTGTAACGAAGATGGAACTTATAATATTACCTCTTGCTGGCCTGTGATTTTCTTTGACCATTAAAATGTGGCATAAAAGTACTGGGCTAGTTCTGAGTCTGAAGAGCGCCTTCACCCCCTCACCCCTATCCCCGGTTCTCTATCCTCCACATAGTCTCTCAGAACTTCAACGCTGCCACAGGAAGAAGCCTGGGTAGCTTGTTGAAGAATCAGAGCTAGAATATGAGAACCGAATCATCCCAGCTGTTCATGATGGGCCCAAGTGTGTGAAATCCTAACAGCAAAACGTATTCATCTGCAGCTAACTACAGAAGCATGAGAGAGTTCTGATAAGACTAGCTCCACTCAGAAGAAACACCATGCAACTGAAGGAACGGAAATTACCGTGGTTCAGGCACATCTTGGTCCCTCAGAGTGTGATATCTTCGCTCTTGTGCAGCAGATTTGCCCAGTGGACTGGGTTGTGTGCTACCTTGACTGCTGCTTCCCTGAGTACTCAGGGTGGAGCCAAGTAAAATGAAATGCCTGACAACGTTCATCTTTTCCAGTGCAGTTGTGAAAGTTGTGATTTCCTTTACATTGGGTTGCAATCCCTAATGAAGGTTGCCGTCTTTCATCTTCATGAGCAAGTGTCCCAGATCCTCCTTGCTGTCAGCCAGCAAGGTGATCCCATCTGCATGTTGTGTGTTAGTAATAAGCCATCTTCCAATCCCAGTGCCCTGTTCCTCATATTGTCCAGCTTTTCATATTACTTGCCCAGCATACAGATTAAATTTGTCTGGTGAAAGGATACAACTGTGATGCCCACCGTTGCCGATTATAAACCACACACTCTTCCCTTGTTCTGTTTAAATGACTGCCTCTAGGAGCACAAGGCGATGCTCTGGGATTCCCATGACCCGCAATGTTATACATGGTTTGTCCCCACGCACATGGAAGAATGCCTTTGCATAGTCGATGGAACACAACGAAACATCTTTTTGCTGTTCTCTACTTTCAGGCAAAATCTATTTTATGCCAACAATGATATCCCTCATTCTATGTTCTCCTCTGTCGTTGGCGTGACTTTCTGGAAGTTGTCTAACTGTATAAGCTGGCTTGTCTGCCTCCTATTGACCTTCCTCTGTAAAATGCCCTCAGAAGCTGCTATTTTTTTTTTTGGGGGGGGTGGTGCTTCACTGCCCTCCGGTGGTGGGAGTAAGAGGCCCAGCCTTGCTGCTGGATTTGAACCTCCAACCCAGTGGGCCGCAGTCCCGCCCACCACCACTACGCCACTGGGGCTCAGCCCCTATGAGCTGCTATTTAAAAAAAAATAATAAACCATTTTATTGGGGAAATCTTACATACCACAGGCCGCACATCCATCATATTAAGTGGATATGTACAAATATGGCCAACAATTTCAAAACATTATCTTTTTTTCTTGGGCTCCTTTGAAGTCGCCATTCATTCATCCTAAGGAGACTAGGACAAGTTTATTACTAAGAGAACTTACCTGCATCCACGCACCGATCACAGAGACATGTCTTGTTTGTACTGAACCCCGGCATGTATGAACCGGAACCCTAGTAGCAAGATATACTTCTAATTTACTGTTGTCTATACTGGAATATTACAGAGCCGTTAAAATGAATGAAAACTACATTTGCACGCCATATCACAGATGAGTCTCACAAATAGAACACTGGTGGAAAGTTGCAAGATTCCATCTTGTTTACTTCATTGATAGAAAGCTCCCAGAGAGGCAAAGCATAGCAATGGTGTTCGGATTTGCATTCAGAAGTGGAGAAACTAAAATAAATAAATAAATAAATAAATAATAATGGAGGCAAGGTCCGCCATAAAAGTCATGGGAGAGTTGACCTTTGGGGATGGAAGGGCAAGAAATGCCTAGTGATGGGAAGGTAAACGAAGAGTCACTTCTCAGGGTTCAGCAAGGCTCCGGTTTGGCCTGAAGCGGTAGTGACAAGAACGCAACTGCCTGATGTTTTACTGGCTTGACTCTTCGAATCTCTGATGTTTTTAGGATTTTCTGCATCTTAAAATACAGTTTCAGAAGTTGATGTAGGTACACCTGTCCATGAAGCCAAATGGGAGAAGCAGCAGCCATGACTGTGAATACCAAGTGTTTGCATGGAGCTTCCAATCTAGTCTCTGAGCAGTTTTTGGCACCATGCTCTATGGCTCACCTTGGCATCATCTTTTTGGCTATCGATTTTCTCCCTATCACTGTCCTTATAGAGATAAGCTTTCAAGTCCATAACACAAGAAGTGCATTTTTAATTACATCATTTAACGTTTAAAAAGTAATCAACAAAAATCTCAATGTAATAATGGCGCTCACTTTGGCATCACCCAGATTAAACTGGGAAGATACAGAAAGGCTTAGCCAGGCCCCTATATATGGATGACATATCAACTTTTAAAGGGAAGGAGCAAGAGACTGGAGATAAATTCATACATTTTTAAATAGAGGAAGACAGTACACATCATTGAAACTGATAAGCTAGAAGGTAGAAGTGAAAGTATTAGAAAAATTAGAATGAAGAGAGAAAAGAAGGTGGAGAGTTTCTTCTCGGAAGAGGTGGTTGAGCCAAGGAATGGCACAGCAGACTGTTTCCATCACACACCCCTGTACTATTTGATATTTGTCTTTGCGTGTGCGTGTTACTTTACTAAATCTAACAAGACAGGAGAGACCATGGTGCATCATTTTTTCTTTTAAAAATCATTTTATTGGGAGCGCTTACAGATATTATAACAATCCATACATAATTCAGTTCGATCAAGCATAATTGTACAATTGCTGCCACCATCAGTTTGAAAATATTTTCTTTCATCTTGAATGCTTTGACTCAGTTTCCCTGTATTCCCTCCTTCTACCCCCCAGAAACCCTTATTATTATATTATTATTTGCTTTATCTTACACCATCCATTCACCTACAGATTGAGGCTATACAGTCATCATTGCTGTCTGTTCCGTCTTCCATCTTACTTCTCTTCCTAAGAGATCATTACTCCTGTTCCTATTTCTGAAAGGTTTATCTATCTTGGATTTCATGCATCGAAATGTTACATCATTTTTGTCTACTTGATTTAGAAACTGCTTTCTTATGACATTATTGCTGGCCCAAATGTCTATAGTCTCTCTCATCTACATTATAGCTGATGGCAAAAATAGCTTCTAAAGCATTTATAGAAGTTATAGCTGTACAAATCACTATTATTTCAGAACTCCTAAAAGTGATTTTATAATTATTTGCACTTAATTTTCAATGAAATATGTTTTCATTAGAAACAAGGTAAGGAAAAATCTACATTGTACTCAGATACCTATGAAGTTATGAACACTTATATTTAACAGTTTGAAAAGCAGCTACTATTATTACATTATTACATCAATGATAAAAGGCAATTCCCAATCATATTCCAATATTAACAACACGCTAAAATGTATATTATAGTCATTGTTTTGCAACACATAAATATTATCTGTGTCCCCGTACAACTTTCTTGCATACCTTATAAATATCGCCTTTCGGTAGAGATGTGAAAAAAATATGAGGATGTCTGTGATGGTGAGGTTTTTGTGACAACTTGGTACCTGTAAGAAGATAGCAATGGAACCAGCCTGTCAATCAAGTTGCAGCCTGGTGTTATTTTCTTGGTGATATGGCATTTTTATAAGACAGACATTGATAACTAAGCCCACTCTTGACCCTTAATCTCCCTGCTGGACTGGAGCCTGTGCTGGGGGCCCATGTGACCTGCTGACCCTGCTATCTTCTGCGGACTTTGGATTCTGTGACTCACCACCTGCTGGCCTGTGAGTTCCTCGCTTCCCACATCACCTTCCTGTATCATCTGCTCCATGAGTCTGGAGCGACCTTCAGGTAATATCTGACCCATGGACTTGAGCTGGACCAGCGTGCTCTGCTTTCTTGATACAAAATAATGTCTTAATATCTACTTTTTTTTCCTATACACATTTAAGTGCCCTGATCTTATTTTTGAAGAAAACTCAGCCTAACACAATTGTGCTAGTCTGGGTGGACTAGAGAAACAAATTCATAGACACTCACATGTGTAATAAGAAAGAAGTTTATATATAAGAGCAGTTGAATATTGAGAAAACATCCCAACCCAGTCCAGTCCGAACCCATAAGTCTGATATTAGCTCATATGTCTGATACCAATATATAAAGTTCACTGCAGGCTCACGAAACACATGCAATGACACTGAGTGGAGGATGATCACAGGCCAGTGGGTTGAAAGTCTTTGGATGCAGTGGCATTGTAAGCATCTCAGTGCTGGCAGGGTCACCACATGTCTCCTTCAGTTCTCAGGGCATGGAGTCTATCATTGTAGTGCCATATGTCTTGTCAGTAGAGTGTCTCTCAGGAAGTGAGCGGAGAGAGAGAGAGTCTCTCCTACCTCCAAGGAGGAAATCCAAGAATTCCCAGAATTCTCAGGAGAAGGTCATGCTCACACAGAGGTCTCATTGGCTATGTTCAAATTGACAAATTAGACTCCACCCCTTCATTTCTAATCCTCTCAAGTTCTACACTGACACCAGATTATGTAACTACCACAAAAATGCACTTGAAAAAGTAATAGTTGTACTAATGTTTTCCTTATAAGAAAACAATTTCTGAGATCAACACTTACTTGCATCTTACTAGATATTGTACTTATTGATACCTTCCCCTTGAAAGTTCTAGCAGTATTTTTTGTATTTCCTCAACATCTGGAGACCCCCATATATACTCTATGTGTGTGTATATAAATGTACCTCCTATACATTTCCACTCTCCCTCTCACACCTGTTCAGTCTGCATGTCTACCCATGAAGCCACCCACAGATGATCTTTATTACAAGATGCTGTGCATAACAATATTTACTTTGACTGTCTTTAATTCTTGCATCTCTTCCAGGATCTTTCCCTGCCTCTGTGAGGGTTGGTTGACTTGCCCCGTAATTGTATATTGCTTTCTCCTTTCCTTAAGCTAATACATACGTATATATCTCCTAATAAGTCATTTATCTTCTCTCTTTTTTTTGGGGGGGGGGGGTGGGCATCACTGCTCTCGGTGGTGGGAGTAGGAGGCCCAGCCCCACTGCTGTATCTTCTCTTTTTTATGTGTAGGATCACATCATCTGCAAATAGATGACCATGATGTTTCAAGTCACATGACTTTGCACACATTACAAGCGCACTCTGTTGCTTGCGTGCTGCTGGTATGCTTAACAGTCACTGGATTTGTCAGATTTTCTGGTGTTTTAGCAACCATGTTGTGAGAATTACTACTTTTGAATCTATGCCCCTAACTTCTTTTGAGACTGCAGTAGCATTTCAGGAAAAAGAGAAGGAAAAAAAAAGACTTCCATTTAGTAATGTAACTAATGATATAATTCATTGTAGAAAGACTTTACGAAAACAATTTTGCTGTTGATCTAAGAAATGTTATGCTTAGGTCATTTACATCTATATTGATCATGGGTTAATTCTGGGATAAAACTGACATCACGAAAGATTGATCTCGTTGGGGAGGTGGTTGATGAAGAGGGATGTGACACTACACCTAGTGACTCCATTGCCTACGAGGAGCGGCGATCAAGTGAACATGCTTTGTTGCTAAGTGAAAGGCCAGTTTGAGTTTTCTGGAAGGCACCTCAGAAGAAAGGCCTGGGAATCCACTTCTGACAAACCAGCCCTTGCAACATTAGAGAGCCCAGTTCTACACAGAGACACATGTGGCCACCATCAGTGGGAGTCAAATCAGTGGTATCTGGGGTAAGAGACTTTGGGGCACTCTTAGCATGAAAGATTTGCGAATCAAAGCTTTCCCTGGGAAGATGGGAGGGTGGGAGAAGACCAGAGAGGATGTGATGAATGTGAAAAGAGGAAATGAACACTTGGGTTTCCATTAGAGCAGATTTTGTCTGAATTGAGGGGGGAAACAAAGCAATATGATCAATGTCATCACCTCGTCACCAACCTATGATGAACTTGTTCGTTACTTAGATGTTGGGGGCATGAATGACAGTTAACACTCAAGCGGAGTTGTGCTCAGCATTTCGTGTGATCAGAAAAGGAGGAAGTGCCCAGTTGAGATGGGAATGGGGATTCACAGATTGTTCAGGCACAGTGAGTCAAAAGAAACTGACAATGAAGGTGGCCCTAAAGCCATTTCAGAGCCCCTGCCTTGCCTCCACCACCTGTCACACAATTCAATGGTTCAATCATATTAAGAAGAGTTGTATAATCATTACCATAATCAATTTTAGAACATTTTTCTCCTCCTTGTACAGTAGAACCCCAGACCTTGACACTAATCTTGTAGAAGGAGCATCAACATGTGATGCTGGAGTGTTCCGAATCGATTTTTCCCATAAGAAAAAACTGAAAAGGGATTAACTCGTTCTTGACCACCAAGTGTTTACCCTAACCTTGCCTTTCTTTCCCCCCCCCCTTTTTTTGGGGGGGGGCATTACTGCTCTCCAGTGGTGGGAATAGGAGGCCCAGCCCCACTGCTGGAAATGAATCTCCGTCCCAATGGGCCGCAGTCCTGCGCACAACCACTACGCCACCGGGGCTCAGTCCCAACCTTGCCTTTCTTATACAAGACATTACACAGAAATGTCAAAGGAAATAAGTTCAGAATTAAATAATGTAAGATAAATAAGAAACACAACGTTGAAAAAGGTTTTTTTGTTTTAAAAAGTTGTTAACAACTACAGTATGACCCATACCTTCTGATGGGTAAGGAGCTGGATCCGTGAACACAGTTGTGGAGAGGAAGTATGGAGAGAGAGAGAGAATGTGTGTGTGTTATTGGAAGGAGAATCCCCTTCCATCAAATCAACTAGTAGCTGCTTTTCAGGAGTTTCTATCCCTTTTTGCCTTTTTCTCACTAGGATCTGGCTGACTTTCTCTCTAAAAAAAAAAATCTGTCTAATGTGGTCTGTTGTTGGTGTTTCCATAATTGTTTTGTAAAAGGGTTTTATTAAATGATCATAAATAATATTGATAACATGATTAACCAGTTCTTTATCATGATGACTCCTTTCATAAAACTCTTAGGACTCACGTTTTCTTTTTTAATCTAACAGTCAGTACAAAAAGCCTTCAAAAACTAAGAAAATTATCGCAAAATGCTTGGAACACAGCTGGAAAAGGTTTGAACAATGCCTACTAACACCACTAACTAATGCTCAGTTACTGGAACAAAAACTACTTTTGTTTATAAAAATCACGTGCGTTGGGTCGGATTTCGATATTTTGTTTGAGCTTCGATGCAACATTTTCTCAACATTTCAATTTGGAATCTGACTATGTCCAGTACTGATGTGGTTGGATACTGGGGTTCTATTGTACTCATTGTTATTAGTGTAGTTATTTTTTTAAATTGTGGCAAAAATATATACTAGAGAACATTCTACAATTGAACAACTTCTATAATCCAAGGCCATTAATGATATTCTTCATGTTGTACAGCCATTATTGAGCTCCTTTTCCCAATTATTCCATGACTATAAGATAAACTTAATGCCCCCTAAGCAAAAACTTTTTCCTCCTTCACCCATGGTAACCATTGGTTAACTTTGATTTCTTTTTTTTTTCTTTTAGCTTTCTTGATATAAAATTCACATATTTTATATGTGGCGTAGTGGTTGAGTGCAGAACTGCGGCCCACTGGGTTGGCGGTTCAAATCGAGCAGCAGCTCTCCAGGAGCAAGGCTGGGCCTCCCACTCCCACCAGAGGGCAGTGATTCCCCCTCCTCTCCCAAACAAAAAAAGATCTACAGCCAAAAAAAAAAAAGTCACATATTCCCTAGTTAAGTCACTGTTTAAAAGAGTTGTATACACATCATTACAATCAGTTTAGTGCTTCCTCCCCACTCTGCATTTATTGCTGTCCCCCAATGTCTACCTCTTTTACCTTACCACTGTCCCTGATAAACCATTACATCAAGTGCTATCTCGATGTATCCACTCCTTCTGTGCTTCGTAAACTGGGCAACCTAACAGGAACTGTAAAAATCCAAATCAAAATGAAATGAAAAACAAAAAATAATATAAAGATAAAAATAGAGAGTAAAAGAAAAGACCATCAACAATATTTAAAAAGCCAGAGAAGGGATTTCTCTCATGGAACAAGTGAGAAATATGTAAGCCTCGAGAAAATTCAGGTTGAGTCAAGAGGGAGGCCAATTGCCCAAGTATCATATTATACCATGGTTCGCTCCACCATGGTCAAGTTTACAGTAATCTCTGCTTGAGAGTAAATCTCTTTGAGTCCCTCACCTGTGGCCAGAGGTACCTGTAAGATACTTCCTCTGACTAGATACTCTGCAGGATTTTTGGGCTCCCACTGGTCTCCAAAATCTTCTATAAAATGGGTGTTCATAATTTAAGATTTGATACATGTCCCCTCATCAAGCTTGGATTTTATTATCATCTTTGGATTCCACAGACTGGTATACTTATTCACTGTGAACTTAGATGGCAGCTTGTTTGAATATAAGCCTTTAAAATCCCAGACACTACTCACAGTGATAGCCAGGCATCATCTGCTTTCTTTACCATACTTTGCTGTAGCACTCATATCTTCAGTGATCTCTTCATGAGGGTGAGTAGTGAGCAGGGTCAAATTATAAGAACTAACTGTTCTTGAATTGGGGTTAGAATTAAGTGGGAGTCCAGAATCCATCTGCTTGTCCTCTGGTTGTAAATGACTTTGGTTTACTTGGCGGTCACATTATGACAAAAACATAAAAGCCAAGAAGAACAACAACAAAAAAACAAACAAAAACACCCCCCAAAACACACAAACAAAATTAAAACAAAGAAATCCCCCCCTCAAACAAAATAAACAAGAAAAACATTGTCAATGACCCGCCAGGGGTATAAGGCGACTGCATTAATAACATAAATGATTTGTCCAATGGTAAAGAATTTAAGGTACTGTTGATATGAGGAATTTATGTGAGTATGGTCCTACTGTGCAAGCTGCAATCCATGAATTGCTGCTTTGTACAAGTGACTTCTTAATCGATGAGCTCTGTTTACATTGAGCATCAGCGTTGGTGCGAGGGTGAAATTTACTGAAACATTTCTTACCAGGGCAGATCCTTGCTTATAAAATCAAAACCTGTCATATTAATGCAAGGGGAGCTTTGAGATATCAACTATGTGGTTCTGGGTGCCTTTTTACTGGGTATCCACTAAGTCAGGGGTCCCACCCAAGATCCAACAGCCACCGCTTCCACAGTCTTGAGAGGGCCATCCTTTGCTGCCTCAGGATCATCAGGGAGTTTCCGTCTAAGTCCAAGGGCTACAGGTAGTTTGGAGGAAGGGCTCGGTTTGTTCAGGCAGGCTTCCACGTCAAGTCCTTTTGGTGTGGTCCTTGGGGAATGCCATGTTGCCTGTAAGGCGAGAGTCTAAGGTCATTATAGTCCAGAGCATAGTTCACCAAGGGTTGGGTAGAAACTTATTCCAAGTGCCTGCCCGGGAACATAGAACCGATTTTATTCTCCCTCTGGTTTCCCTACAGCTACTGTTTAGCATCTCTTCTTGATGTGAGGTTGCTCTCCCCTGGTTTCCCACCATACCGACCAATGAAAATGTCAGCGCCTCCTCTGAAATGCTCTCCTCCCCTGCCTGTGGGCCACTGGTTTTGCATGTATGTTCTTAACTATGGTACGCAATTTCCTTTTCCTCCTATTTTGTTGAGGTTTGTTTATCAGGACTGGGTGTTAGTTTTTGTCAAATGTCTATATTGCATAAACCGCTATGGTCATGTGGTTCTTTTCCTTTGCTCTATCTATATGGTGGATGATGTTGATTGCTTTTCAAATATACACTTATCTTTATCTACCTTGTATGAATTCCACTTGGTCATGATACGGTATTTTAAATATATAGTTTTGGATTCGATTATTGAGGATTTTGTTGAGAAGTTTTATATCTATGCTTATGAAGGCTACTGATCTATACTTTTCCCTGTTAGTGATGTCTTTCCTGTTTTGGGTTTCAGTGTTATGCTTACTCCACAAAATGAATTTGGGAGATTTTCATCCTTTTCCATACTCTTGAAGAGTTTGAGTAGAATTGGTGTCAGCTATTGAAGTCATCTAGGGATATATATTTGTTGGGAGCTTTTTAATCATCTAAACCATCTTCTTAACAGATGTGTTCAGGTATTCTACTTCAGTCCATGCTGATTTAAGTAGTGTGTTTTTAGAAATTTGCAGTCTAGCCTGTTAATAGCCAATGAGGCCTCTATGTGGGCATGGCTTTCTCCTGAGACATCTAGGAAATCTCACTATGTCCCTCATGAAGATGAGAAGCTATC
>PVJH01023101.1:0-35444 GCA_004026705.1 Nesogale talazaci | reverse complement strand
CGGATTAACACATTATGGTACCTTGGGAATGGGGTACCAGAGAAACAACCCAAGAATTGAGAGTGGATGTTTGACTTCTGCCTCATGGTAGTCTTCTTCTTTGGATATCTGGAAGTTAGATATGGCCATGCAGTTTACTGGGTTGTTTTCTGGAAAAAAGAGGGGAAGTTAAACTTTTGATTATTTTGTTTGGTTTTTGTCTTTGGTTATTCCTGTTTGAAATGGTGAAAATAAATATTGTTGATGTGTATTTTGAGTTCAGTGGTAGAAATTGCCCCTTAAATTTCTCATAGCTGCAAAGTGAAAATGGCTGACAGAAGGTCAAAATGGTTGACAGAAAGTCTGACAGTGGTTTGATGGTCTCAAAAACCTAATCTCATATTTTGTATCAATAGGAGAGTTTAGCTAAGGATTAGAATAAGCTAAATAAAGATTGAACTTGACTTTTACAAATTGGGTTTAGAATCTGATTCTACTTTGTCTATACTAATTTTTCTTCTTATTAATGTTGGTATAATGATTGATCAAAATAATTATTGAGAAGTGTGAAGACAGAGAATTTTTAAGCCCGCTTGCCTTCATCTATTAAAATTTGATCTTTAAGTGAGTTAAGACACTCTTGCAAAAAAGAATCTGAAAAAATAAGCCCCACCTAGTGCTTTGGAATACTGAAGACCTTTGCATTCCAAGAGACTTGCCTAGGGGATCTGTTGATGAATTGGAAAAAAAAAAAAAAAGGAACTCTTAATAAGCTGGAAAACATCTGACACCATAAAGTAAACTCCTCTGTAGGACTGAACATTAAAGAAAACCTGTGGCAGTCTGAAATTCTGGCAAGGTGACTCCCTGGATCCACTTGTTGAGTGGAAGTGGCAGAAAAGCAGCAATAGAGAGACCGGTTGAGCTTGGCCAATGACACTCATGGACCTGGTTTACAGGAACTAGTAGAGAAGATGAAAGCAGGTTTACTGGTTTGAAGTTCATGACTTTGCCCAAGGAGGCTAGTCTTATTGAAAATTTGTGATGGGCCTATGGTCTAAAGGTAAGGCAACCAATGGGTACTCTGGTGAGGCTAAGTGATCCCACATTGAGCTGACCAGAACCCGACCAAATAAAGAGAAGGTTTTAAGCCTATGAACTGCTGCATATTGCTGCAGACTTTATGGGTAGCCTGTCTTGGTTTGACTTTGCTTATGGATACAGATTTCACAAGGTTCCAAATGGAATGAAGATTCATCACATCAAAATTATGGTTGTCACCTCAGAGCACTGGGTTGATGTAAGTGGGCAGAATAGAAATTGGATACCCAAAATGGGACAAATAAAGGCATGGAGTGGCTGGCTTATGAACTTTCATAGGTGGGGAATATATTCATAATATTATGGTGTAGGTGTACTTAACTGTAATTTTCAGACATAGAATTTTGTTGTTTTGTCACTTATAAAATATAATGTTTAAATGATGATGACACATACTGAATTATACTTTTTAGTTTTATCCTATGAGCTACAGATATGATTTTATTATTATTATTTTACAATTATTTATGGCTAAATACCTGTGTGAAATGTCAAATTGATGAGGGGTGGTTTATGGTAGTTATATAATCTGGAGTCAATTTGAGTCTTAAGAGCTAAAGGGTGGAATTTGGTCTGTCAATAAGGCCACAGCTTGATGACCTCGTTTGGAGATAAAAAGTTCACTGGAGACAGAACACACACTCACTCCCTGTGAGACATGCCTGCTAAGAAGACACATGGAGCAATGCTGAAGCTATGGATCTCAATGAGTCACATGAAGACCCCTGCCAGAACTGAGATGCCTCCACCATCACCGGATACACAAGAATTTTTACCCACTGGTATGTGATCTTCCTGCACTCAGTGTCACTGCATATGTTGTGTGAACTTGAAGAGGAGTTTATAGATTGGTATCATACTTATGGGCTAATATTGGACTTTTGGACTTGATTTTGACTGGATTGGGATGCTTTCTCAATATTCAGTTTCTCTTGAATATAAAGCTATTTCTTATATACATTTGATGGCCATGAATTAGTTTCTCTAGTCCACCCAGACTATCACAAATAGCTTAACCCAAGTCAGAGAGCTAGTATGTGACACTGAATGAAGCTAACTGGTGTCCTGACCAATGCAACCAAATAAATATTTCTAAAATTTGTCTGGCAATTTATCTTCATAGGCAGTCCAAGTATGTATCACAGACAAATTTAGGCTATGTGTATATTTTTAGATATGATATTTTATTCTGTGGGAAATAGCAGTATATTTGTCCAATATTATTTGGATAGACAACTCTACCCAACCCACCAGTTGGCACCAAGTCAATCCCAATTCAAGAGACTAAATAGGACAGAGTAGAACTGCCCTGCAGGGGAAACTCATAAAAACCCTTTGGTGTCAAGCTGATTCTGACTCAAAGGGATTCTATAGGATAGACTAGAAATACTCTTGTGGGTTTCCAATACCATAACTCATTGTGAGAATAGAAAACCTCATCTTCGTGCCTTAAAGGAACTTGTAGTTTTGAAGGGTTAATATCCCTCCTCTTTAGGGAGCAGACTGCTGCATATCCACCCCTCTCCACAGAGTAGCTGGTAGGTCTGGTAACTACTGTCCTTTTTGTTAGTAGGGCTTTGTGCTACAGAATTCCTTTGGATAGACATATATATATATATATATATATATACATAGTATTAGACAAATGTATGATCTCTTGGACCGTGGCCATTTGTCTATAAGGCAAATACAGTAAAATAAAATTGGGTATTGTGTTAGGTCAGGTTAACTAGAGAAACAAATCCAGTGACATGCCTATATACATAAGAAAGAGAGCTTTAGATCAAGAAGTAGTTATATATGAGAAAAACAGCTCAGCCCAGTCCAGATCAAGTTCACAAGTTCAATGCTAGTTTAAAAATCTGAAACAACTCCATAAATCCATCTTCAGACTCACGTAAACACAAACAATGATGCAAGATTCAGGAAGATCCCAGGTCTGTGGGAGAGAAGTCTTGTGGATCCAATGACATCACAGGGTTCTGGCAGATCACAGTGTGGCTTGCAGGCATGGATCTGAAGGCAGAGAAGGAAGGAAGATTCCCGGGACCTTTTTAAGAGGAGATCACACCACAATCAGCCATCATCAGGCTGTGACCTATACTCCGCCCCTATACCTCACGTTGACATGAAATCATGTAACTACCACAAGGAGACAGCGTATGCACAGAGACCCCGTGAGACAGTGTTTCAGGGCTCTGCAGCTAAACTCAAAAGTCCATGCTTTGCGCTCACAAGTAGGTCCATGGAAGAAAAATGTGAGCTTCCACTTCCATAAAGACATCACACAACACCCCGCTGGCTCTCTGGCAGAGTGGAGTTGGTCTGTGAATTTCTGAGATGATAGCATTTCACAAGAGTAGAAAGTCTCCTGTTTCCTTCGTGGAGTGGCTGGCAGTGGTGAACTACTAACTTCTCGGTTAGCAGCCCCAACACTATGCCATCAGAGTTCTTTTCCATCCAGATGCACAGCCTCGCACATCTATGGGAGTTGCGCTGTGCTCGGTGGTTTCAGAGTGGGAATCAACTGAAGGGGTGTGGATATTGTAGACACAGTAAGTATCAGGCGCTCTGGATGGACTCAGCAGGTGCATCAATGGGCTCAAGCACTAGGAATAGTAGTGAGGATGGTGCAGGATCTTGCAGTGTTTCGTTGTGTTACATGAATGACTCAGAATGGACTCTGTGGTACCAAAAAAACGACAACAACTCTTAGGAGCTGTGGTACTACACTGGTTAATGCTTGAAACAGTTGGGTTGGTGGTTTAAAGCCACCTACCCACTCCATGGGAGACCGACCTGCAGATCTGCTCCCCTTTGGAGCCTTAAATCCCCACCTGGGGTACTGCTTCTCTGTCACGTGCCTTCACCAGGAGTTGAACATCAAACTCAACGCCACCCAGCCAAACAGACATAGGATCCTACCTTGAATCAAAGAAAGCCCAAACACCTCTCTGCCTCTGTCTCCCTTTTCCAAATTCTTTGCCAAGAGGAACTGTCTAGCTGCCAACTGGCAGTTGCAGAGCAGGCTCCCTTTGTGTGATGGGAGCAGAGCACTGAGGCCTCCCAGCGGGGTTTGTGGTTTGAGGTATGTGGGACTGGGGTGTGGTGTGGGGGGAGAGCGGTGATAAATGATCCCGGAGCCCGAACCTTCTCAGTGTGGGCGATAGGAGACCCTCAGGAGCACAAGCTAATGTTCCAGAGAGATGGGGCTGGAGAGCGGCTGCCACCTGTCCCTGTCATACGGGCACTCTCTGTCTCATTTATTTTGCCTGTCATACGCCCACAAATATGCAAAACCTGGGGAAGAGGAGCACCCCATCTTACTCTGAGAAACCTGATGTGAGTTGGGGAAATGGAGAAGAGGGGGTGGGGGGAGGCAGGGAGCGCTGCTCTTCAGGCGCTTATTTTTAGCTCTCCCTCTCCTTTGCAGAATGGCGAACACGCCAACTCAAAACTATTTCGGCAAGGAGTGGCTCGGGATCGCGTGGGGCCTCCCCAGGCCGGCTCTGGGAAGCAGGTGAGATACACGATAAGGCCATCACTGTGCGGGCCCCCTCTGACGTCAGCGCGGGAGATTTTGCCCATTAGCTTAATCCTTTCCTCCTGTCATGCACTTTATAAGTAAGCCACGGCCATAATTATTCCCTAGCCCCCCCCCCCCCACAACCCTCCCCTACTAATCCCTGTCTGCACGGAATGCCGACAGATGCTTTTCTGCCTGCTTCTCTGAGCCCGGTGTCACCATGAGGCGGGCTGCGTGTGACAGATTGCTAAATCTGGCCTCCTCGAGGCAGGGGACTCGGCGTGCGAGTGGGGCCGGCTGCTCGTGCCTCCCCGCGGGGCCGAGGCAGGCCTGGAAAGTTCTGGAGGGCTGCCGGGTGACTCAGGACATCCTTCACAGAAAAGGCCAGCCCTCCACGACCACCGGCAGAGCCTGCTGTCTGTGCTAGCCTTGCTTAGGATTCAGTCGACGGCCGTGCCCAGAGAAAGCCTCCCCCGGGCAAATGTGTTCAGCTCTCGGCTGCCACGGCCCGCAGGCAAGCAGGCAGGCATCCGGCAATCACTAGGTAGCACAGGGAAGGGTTGGTTCTCCCGCGCCAGCCTCCGCACTTGGGCTCACCCCAGGCTTGCAGTCACGTGTTCCTCTCTTTATGGGTCATGTATGCACTGCAGACATTCGCACTCCTGTTTAGGGACAACTATTTTGGGAAGAATTCCTGGTGACATAGGGGTCGGGCATGGGGCTGTGTGTCCCTCTGGGTTGCCTGGAGAAACATACCTAGTGACTTTCAGATACGAAAGAAAGAGCGCTACATGTGAAGAAGTAATTTTCTACCGAGAAGGCCGCCAACCGCGCTCCAGCTGAAGTCCCTAAGTCTGATGCAAACCAGGGGCCTCTTCAGATGTACCTAGCTATGGGCTGACGTTGCAGAAAGGTGAAGCGGGAGACAGGGCGGTCCACACACCAGCCAGTGAAGAGTCATGTGGACCCAGAGTCAGTGGAAGATGGCAGGGCGGCAACAGCTCCCAGGGTCTGACAGCCCCCAGAGTGCAGGCAGAGTTCCAGCAATCAGGAAGGTCAAGGGGCAGAGAAGTTCCTGTTTCTCCCTTATAAAAAACGCCACCATTCCCTGCCTTCCCTCCCCACTTCCCAGGCATCATCAGGCTGTCACCTGATTGAAGGTTGGCTTCCACCCTACATTTTCACCCTAATTCAAGTTGACGCAAAATCATCTAACTGCCATAGGCTGCTAATCACCAGGGCAGCATTTTAAAACTACCCAGCTGCACCACCGGAGGAAGATGAGGCTTTCTGCATCCATGAAAGAATTACAGTCTCAGAAACCCACGGAGGCAGTTCTACCCAGTCTTAGGGGATCACTCTAAGCTGCAATCAGCTTGCTGGCAGTGAGTGCGACTTTTTGCCAATGGGGCCCAGGATCTAATTAGAGTGCAGCTCTGTCTCTGACTGCTTTTGTGGCTTGAGCCAGTTTCTGAGCCTCGATTTCTTTATTCACAAATGGGTGACTGACAACTTCCTCTTTGCGAAGACTCAGTTAACTCTTGGCCTCATGTAACAACCAAACCAGATCTACGGTTATTCACTTGATGCCAATTCATACTCTGTAGGACAGACTAAGCTGCCCCAGAGGGTGTCTACGCCTGTGATCTTCATGGGAACAGACTGCAGTACCTGTCTCCCATTGGGCAGTTGGTGGCCTAGAACCACTGATCTTCCAGCTAGGAGCAGAGTATTTAGCTCTTTCACCACCAAACCCAAATGTCAAATCTACTGGCATTGAATCGATTCCAAGTCAGAGTGACCCAACAGGACAGAGCAGAATTTCCCTTTGGGTTTCCGAGACTTCAAATCTTTACAGCGGTGGACAGCTTTCTCTTTCTCTTGAGGAGTGGCTGGTGGGTTTTGATTGCAGACCTTCTGATTAGCAGCTGCATGCATAAACCTACAATGTTGTGAAGATTCCTTGGGCTCCTTGTAAGGGGTGTCTCACTGTCTAACCAAACTCGATTGGACAGGGGACAGATTTGAAGTAGTGTCTTTTAAAAGACTGAAATAGATGTTCAAGGGATATCAGAGCTGAGGGAACTGAACTGAATGAAAAAAGATAGATAGAGAAGAATTTAAACTAAATTCCCATGTCCAATCCTTTTGCAGTGAGAGGAGTAGGGGAATGGGTGCGGGAATGGGTGTGCACCTATAACAGAGTGAGGAGGAGGGGAAATAATAAGATAAATTAGTTTGTGGCTAGCATCTATTCCTTTAATTCAGGGGGGTCCCCTGCCATCTTCTCTTCACTGGATTATGCTATCTTGGGACCTGCATTGTCTACCACTAACCATGAAAAAGATCTGGATCTGAAGTTGATGGTCTGAAATATAACCTCCCAACCCCCACCTAATTCATAATGAAATATTCATTTAAAATAAAAACACCAAACTGAATCCCTGGCATTCAGCACAAAGAGGGTGACTTGGATCTTTATTATTTCATGACAAATATCAATGCTTGCCACAGGCTAATCAGGGGTATGCATTCCATGCATTCAAAGCCAGTAAGACAACCAAGAAACAGAGTTTACCCTGGGTGGCTGGCTCTAAGACATAAGTGAATTCTAACTTTCTTTAATCTGGGTGCAGTTATAACTGCTGGGTGGGGGAGGGGACACCTCAGAATACTCTTTTGGTTACACCAAGGACATCTTGATCAGTCCAGGCCAAAGCCTGCATCATACCTTGAAGAAAAACAGACTCTGAGATTTTGAGTGCCCTATTTTTAGTTGTGCAGACAAAAATGGGCCTTGGGTTCCTCTTATGTTATGTGCCAACATGCCTAGGCTATGATTCTTAGTGGTTTAGTAGAACCTAGATAGCTGATCTTCTGTAATTTAATATGATGTAATCACTTTCTATGAAGTGATCTGATTGATCAATCACTTGAAAGAGGAGTTTTCTTGGGAGGTGGGGGTGGGAGTGGGTACATGGGTTGTTCTGCTTCTAGTACAAAAATGGGTTTACTGACAAAGATCAAACACTCTGACCCTGCATTCTTCTCCTTGTCTGACCTCCAGTTTCCAGGAAGTCAGCTTGTGAGAATTGCCGACCTGCCATTTGACATGCTAATTTGGGACGTATCCATCACCATAATTGTATGAAGCACTTTCTCAAGACACAAGTCTCTCTAGTAGCACACTTGTCTATCTCTCTGGCTTTGTTCTTCAGGAGAACCAAGACAAGGACAAGTCACATGCCTCTTGTGGTGTGTTTTTTTAAGTACCATTTGAAAACAATCTGCCTTTCCTGGGAAATCACATAGCTCCTTGTCTGTGCCTTTCTGCTCCACATGCACAATGGTCCAGGTGTGCCATGTCTAATAGGTTCTCCAGGTTCTTTCTCTAGTTATTCTGTGTCAGAAAGCCTGGCTTTCATGGGTTGCCATGCCCAGGCATCCTTGTGCCCTGGTCTGTGGGGTCAACCCGTCGATAGCAGGACTGAGGGGAAGCAGAATATTTGTTGATTTCCCCTGCTCTCTGTCTGCAAAGTCTTGGCAGGCTGGCTGCAATCTTTATATAGTTCCTGTCGATCACCCTTCTGTGGTTACTGGTCTCTTTTCCCTCTGTTCACTCCACTTTTCACAACTTGAGCGTTCTGCCCTGTTGTTGCTGGACTCATGACAACTCCATGCACAACAGAATGAAGGATGACTCACTCACCTTTTATCATCCCATGACTGGACTTTTGTAATCTATAGGATTTTCAGTGATTGAGTTTGAAAAGTAGTTCTCCAGGCCTTTCTTCCTAGTCTCAGTATAGAACCTTTGCCAAACTCACTCAATATCACAACAATATGTTGACAGATGGTATCTACACTGACGCATGCTGGTCAGAAATCAACCTTGATCTCCTGCGTGAAAGGCAAGAATTCTGCCACAGTAGCACCACGGCCCAACTTCTCCCAATTTTTAAGAAAAACTGATGGTGTGATCTACACATTTTGATGAAATGTGGATGAGAGCCCTATATCTCCAAGTTGTACCCAAGTGTTACTAGGGGCACTTGGCAAGTGTCTCCTGGGACCTCCTGTATCTGGAAGCAGTATTTTTAGTAAGCAGAGAGGAATGCTTAGCCCATTAAAGTTGAGAACCACATGTCTGTAGATGCTAGCCCTCCACAGGGCAGTCTCTGAAACAGAGGAGGAGAGGGGGAGAAATACAAGGTTTGGATTCAAGCAACTTCTTTAGGGGCCAGAGTAGAAGTGTCAGTATGGGGCCAGCTAGATGAAAGAAGGGGAGGATGGGACGTGAAGAAGAGAGGGAGGAGGGGCTGTGAAGGGCTCTCTAATCACAGGGGCTATTGGGAGATGATTGTGCTGGTGGCAGGGTTCTTTCTGGCAGCAGTAAAAAGGGTAACTGGTTGACTGGGTGCAGGCTGTGCCATTAGCTTATAACTCTCTCTCTGTATGTGTAGGGGTGTGTGTGCACTTGTGTGCATGCACTTATGCTTAAAGGCAGGGAGGAAATACAATTTGGGAGAAAAGGAAATCAACAAAATCCACTCACACTGAGTCAATTCTGACTCATCATCCTCTAGAACAGAGTAGAACTGCTCCATACAGTTTCTGAGATGACACATCTTTATGGGAGCAGATGCCTCTTCTTTCTCCCATCTAGCAGCTGGTGGATCTGAAATGCTGGCCTTACAGTTAGCAATCCAACATTGAACTCACTATGCCACCAGGGGATACACATAAAAAGATGAAGTGAGTCAGGGGATGTGGCAGTTACACAATCTGTCGATTGGCAAAGGGGTGGAGTCTTGCCTGTCCATCAAGTCACAGCCAATAAGGCTTCTGTGTGGGCATGGCCTTCTCCTGAGGATTCTGGGAACCCTGTCTTCCTCCCTGGATGTGGGGTATATACTCTTTGATTGCCTTCCTGCTGACAAATCACATGGAGCTACATTCTGATCCATGCCAGAGTATACCACCATTTGACTTTCCACCCACTGCTTGTGATCTTCCTGCATTTGACATTATTGCATGGCTGCATGAGTCTGAAGAGGAATTTATAGACTGGTATTGGACATATGGGATAATATAGGACTTATGAACTTGATCTATATTGGGCAGGGATTTTTCTCAATATTCAATTGCTCTTGTATATAAAGCTCTGTCTTATACCCATGAATGTCTCCCTGAATTTGTTTCTCTGGTCAACCTGGACTAAAACAGGGAACCTTCAAGTAGACACTCACCTTCTCTTTGCTGCATGTAGATGTAAGAGACAAGGAATCTCATGGATCTGTAGACACAACAAAAACACCAAGTACACACATACACAATGAAGGAAAGAAGAACCTCAAGACAGGAATCGTTTCAAGCCTGATACCACAAAGTACGTCATGGAGGTGAGCATAACATGACTTAAGTGTCAAGCACATTGTATTTGAACAAGCCCTTCAGTTATGCATATGTCTGAGGCTGTGGAATCCCCAGAGGACTCCTGGGTCAGTTAACTGGAGTTGGAACATTGTGTATCAAAAACAGGGCCTACTTCCAAGAAGTTATTATGTTTTCCCAATCAATAAAGCTTGATTTTTATGGGTGCTTAAAATCACACTAGCAAGACACACTGGTATTTTGGGTAGATGTTGAACGGGCTCCAAGAGGCAAAACTGCCAACGTCCATCATGCTCCTGAGCTCCAATGCCCTGAAAATATTGCCCTTGAGTTTCTTTCCAGGGAGAGAGACTAGACCGGCCAATTTTGCAATGCTCTTGAAATAAGAGTCTTTTGAAGGTTGCAAACCATTTTGCTAAATGTTATGGCTTGCTTCCCTCAGGGGCACTGGTCACTCCTCTGTGGTTATGTTGTGTGTGTGCATGTGTTGTTGGTGCTAGAGAGGCAGTTCTGACTCACAGTGACCCTCTGTTCAGCAGAACTAAACACTGTCTACCCTGCTCCATCCTCACAATTTTGTCACGTTTGAGACCATTGTTGCAGCCCTTGTGTCAGCCCATTTGTGGGGGCCTTCCTCATTTCCATGGACTCTCTACTAAATGGGATGTCCTTCTCCAGGGACTGGCCTCTCCTGATAACATGTCCAAATTATGTGAGATGAAGTCTTGCCACTCTCACTTTGAAGGAGCATTCCTGCCTTATTCGATGGTCATTGTCATGAGTAATACAAACGGTTCATGTACTCAGCCACTAATTGACACTTGGAGGTTTGAGGCACCTTGAAAGACAGGTCTGCAGATCTGCTTCTGAAAAAACCAGTCATGCAAACTGTGTAGCCCGCTGGTCGATTCTGATGCTTATGAAGACACCATAAACCAGAAATGACCCAATGTTAATGGGTTGATTTTGTTTAATGGCTACTCCCATCCAATCTTCTCAATTACCACTTCTCTAAACTTTGCCTCTTTCAATATCCACACCATTTCTAATATGGGAGGCAGGCAAACCTGGGTTCAATTTCCTTCTGTTCCCCTTTTAGCTATGAGACCCAAGCCAATTGTTTGAACTTCTCTCAGCCTGAGTTCCCTCAATTCCAGGCCTGGATTGGCTGCGAAAATTCAATGGGAAAAATGTATTCAACAGATCTTTACAGAGAAACTCCAGGGTACCAGGCACAGGGGATAGAGCTGCGAACAAGCTAAATAAGGTTCCGATGCCCATTGCACTTGGATTTGAATACATAAGATAAATAAGCATTTAAATGTCAATTAGCTGATCACAGTCACTAAAGAGGAAACGAATGACCTAGCCTGAGCAGTGTGATGGCTCAGACTGGATTAGGGTGCTGGGGGAGGGGTACCATGAAAGGCTTCCTTAGGGTGGTCACCTTGAGGCGGAGGCCTCAGTGATAGCGAGCAGTCAAGCAGTGAAGATTTGGCAGAGAGATATGACAGGCTGAGAGAACAGCAAAAGCAAAGGTCCTGATATGGGAACGAGCGAGAAATCTTGGAGTGGCAGAAAAGAAGTGATTTTAGGGCCCCAAAGAGACCCCAGATCTCAAGCATAATGTAAGGAGAACATCTATTAAGTCTTAAACAGGACAGAGACAAAACACAGACAGACACGTTGGATGAGGAAGTCCATTAGCACGAGACCACCATGGTGCCCCAGGAGTTATTCATAGTCACACACCTAATTAATGAAGGCCTGGGACACAAGGAATATGCTAAAAATGTAGATTAGTGGCTGACCCATACATCAGTTACAGGAAGAACTGTGCACATGGGAACGGAACCATGATTGGGATACATACGTTATGTTAGATGGAATTCCTTACAAACCTGACCCTGGGTATTCCAACCAAGACAGTCATGATCCCCTGTAGTCCCTGCCCCCAGTACAGTGATCTCCATCAAGGACACACCCAAGCAAGCCCCTATAACTGCCCCTTCTTGACTCGGTGGAGTGGTTTGGAGGTAATCCATCTTCCAACACACTCTACTTGAGAGAAAGGCTGTTCTCATTCCTCTTTCATGATCAAAAGAGACTTAGTGGAGGACTAATCCATGTGGGGATTTGGCAAATAGACTTAGGGTTTTCACTGTCACCATAGCCTTCTGCAAATCAGGTGCTCAGAATGGAAGTTCTAATGCAGAAGTCCCAGAGGCTGACGCTGAGGGAGGATTCAGGGTACCTAAGGACAGCAGGTGGCTTCCCCAGAAAGACCTTCAAAGTCAAGGCCCACCCACTGCAATCACCGCACAACGTCATACTAAAGATCATGCTGCTGCTGATTGTGCCCAAGTCAGATTCAACTCATGGCACGCTTATATTCCATGGACCAGAATGCTGCTCAGCTCGGTGCCGTCTCCTTTGAATGTTAGTATATACAGATCCATCGTTACAACTAGGATGTCAACCGACCACTTGACGGCTTTTCTCATTTGCTTTGAGGATTCATTTCACCAAATATGAAGTCCTTTCCTAACAATTGTCCTTTCCCAAACATGTGTCCAAGTTGCAATCCTGCCATGCTCTCTCCTAAAGAACATTAAGGTTGTATTTCTTCTGCCATGAATGTGTTTGCTCTTCTGGCAGCCTATGTGACCATCCTTGTTCTTCACCACACACCACACTTGGAGAGCATCCGTTATTTTTATGCCTTCCTGTTTTCCTGGTCTAGTGTCCCCATGTATATGAAGTGACTGAGAAAATTATGGTTTGGATCGGAAGTACCTCAGCCATTAAAGTGACATCTTTGCCTTTACACAAAAGTCACAAATTCCTTAATTCTGAAGCTGAAAGGTCATAAAGGGGAGACTGGGGAGGGGGCAGGGTTCCAGCCTGAGCCAGTGAACGGGAGAATATTTCTTAGAGAAGTATAACCTTTCATGGGCTGCCATATAAAGAGAGCTAGATGAAATTTTAGTGACTAGAGACTTGGTAAATTGCTTCCATGAAGTATTGAGGGCCAGTTGAAACTAGCGCCTCGGCTGCTGCAAGCATTCATCTTCTACCTAACCTGATGGCATCGGTCCACTCTGACTTGGAACGATTCTTTGCATTTCTGAGTCTGTAAGCCTTTGTTGGAGCAGTCAGTCTCATTTTGCTCCCATGAAACGGCTGGAGGGTTTGAACCCCTGACTTTACACTTAGGAGCCCTGTGCCTAGCCTGTGGCCCCATCAGGGCCTCGTCCATGGCACTTCCAAAAATCTTTAAAGTAACTGAGAAGAGTTTGGTTTCTCCAGCGCTTGGCTGGCCATCTGATCCACCTGAGTTTGCAGCTCATCTCCGTTCCCTTCCTGATACACAGAACTTGAACTCTGTACTTAAACTGCCTGAGCCGCAGCCTCTCCATCTTTAATCGGGGGCCACCACAGCTATTCTAGAAAAAGTAAGTGAGGTCATCAGCCGAAACTCTTGGCATCTTCCATGGATGATTCCACTAAATGGAGTCTTTTCTGAGTCTTGTCCATTCTTTACCGTGTGTGCTTTCGATTCAGGGGTTATGTGTGACTCAGGTCTGAATTACTGTTATAAGTCTAAATTACTGGGCTGTGATGAGGTGAGGTTTCCCACCTGCTCCATGGACAGATAGCCTCCTTGATATAAAGATGAGTTCTGCAGACACTCTTGTGGCCGTGTGCCTGAAAATTTCTTTAAAATAAATTTTTTTTATGATGAAGATGATAAAAGTAATAGAGCTCTGCTATAGAAAAATAAAGAGAATACAGGAGAAGAACACAATCATCCATGATTTCATGTACCCAGAGCAGTCATTACCGCTGTGTTTGTCTTGTTGATCTTTTAGGCTTTTTTTTTTTTTTTGGCTAACAATTCAAAACATGATTTAGGCATTATACAGATAATTTTCATTCTCTTCTTCCAGTTAGCGTTGGAATGTAAACATTTCCATAGGAGATTAGGACATTCCATACATATTTCTCAATGATGACATCTTCTAGTTGTTAAGTGCTGTGGAATCCAGCTCACAGCGAGTGACCCCACGTCTAATCGAATGAAAGAAACACGCCTTTTTCTCTGGGTCCTTCTCTGTCCTCACAATCATCGCGGTGTTGAATGCCTCTTTGCAATCACGGTGTCAGCAGCGACACAGTACACTCTAATTTGGATTTCCACAATGTCTTTCACTCTTTTTCTTCCATTGGCCATTTGGTTTTGTTTAAGGAGTTCTGGTGGTGGCCTTGGTCACACGAAGGGCTGCTAATCATGAGGCCAGTGGTTCAAATCCACCAGCCAATCTGTAGGAGAAAGATGAGAGTATTTTCTTCTCAAATGCCCATAGCCTCAGGAACCCACGGGGGCAGTTCTACCCTCCCCTCCTGGGTCACCAGGAGTCGGACTCTATTTGAAGGCAGCGAGCTGTTTTCTACAATGAAAAGTGTAATGATGGGATCACAAACATCAGAGAATCAATGCCCATTCCCACAGATCTGGGATTTTTACCAAAGAATAGGATCTTTTCTTGCATTATTTTCCCAGTATAAGTCATTGTTCGCTGGTCCTAGGAGATGTCTTAGTTTGCCAGCACTCCATACCAAATGCCAGTAGTGTGGGGAGGCAAGGAGCCCCACCAGGACAACAGGTCTAGAGGAAGGACCTCCTCTGCTCCATCCTGCTTCTACTGCTGTTGTTGTTCTCAGTGCCCATTCGCTCAACAATCTTTAGCATTCCTGACCTGGCACATGCACATGCTTCCATCAGCACGTCGCATCTGTCTTCCCTCTGTGTTTGTGTGTGTATTCTTTTAGAAGACATCACTCAAAAGAGATTAGGTACAGAACCCTATTATAGTATGACCTCCACGTATACCAATGTTACAGTCATAGATTCTTAGGGTAGAACTTTCTAGCTTCCTTTTGAGTGAGACACACTATAATCCATTGGGAAACACTTGAAGTCATAATTTAACCCAGGGGACTGGCAAACAGTGGACAAACTATAGTCACATTTTCTTTCATATGTCGGTCGGTGGACACTTTCTGGCTTCAAGGGCAAAGTTGAGTCATTGGGGTTTGTAAAACTTTATTTGTTAGCTGGTCCCAAACAGAAAAAGTTTTCCACCATCCATAGGATGTGGGAGTGTGTAGGCCATCTCATTCAAAACTCAATGATCCCAAACCATGCACCTTGTCACTAGCATTTTCAAATGCTCTTTTTCGTTTGTTATATTAAAATCTATATTACAATTAATGTAAAAAAAAAAAAGAACCAATCAAACCTTCGAATGTAGAGTTCATGGGTATATGCAGTCCAAGAGGCTCTCTTCCTGTCTGTGTTTTAGAATTTTATCTGGGAAGAAGGATGCGCTGTATATTTGACTTACTCAAAACTTGTGTGTGAGGAATAGAAGTCCATGAGAAATTAATACAAATTTACTAAAGGAGAATAAACAGGGAGGATATAATTTTTTGCTGCCATTTTGATATACTACAAACCAGAGTAATAAAACTAAGTGTGGTAATCACTCTGGTCCAGGTAGAGATTGATAAAAATAATCAGTACCTTAAGGCTAGGCTTAGGTGTATATGGAAACATCATCATAATAAAGGTGGTGCCACAAGTCAGTGGGTAAGAAAAAGATGGGAGTGCATAGGGTGTTAGTATATGGTGTGAGAAAGTGATCTGACTAAAACCAGGTACAAAGATGAATTTCAGATTAAGACTAGATTGAGACCCAACTGTGAAAGCATAAGCAATTTTTAAGCAAGGGCCTTAACCTATTAACGCAACATAGATTTGCTTGCTGGTCTTGAGAAATGGATCCACTCCTTCTCCAAATAATGCTTTTAAATGCTTAAAGTGAAATAGATAAGATTATGAGGAAAACCAATGAGATTGATATACAGATTCTTCCAATTAGATTGATATACAGAGATTAGAAAAAATTACATAGACCATATGTACATTTATTAATACACTTACCAATAAGATCTAGCCATGACAGTAGTTTTGAAATAATGAGATGCATAAACTAAGTTTTGAGATGCACGTAAAATCTCTAATGTAAAGGAAAAATATACTTACTTTATCTTGGTGGAAATCTACTGATCAACTGTGATTTGTTGCCCACATTCAAAATGGAAAGATACGAGTGAAAAGAAAACTGTAACTTATTCAAGTTTCACTGCACTCTTGGCTTCCAGGTTAATGGTTCACATGTTAACTGTGCCATCTATCCACCACTTGTCCGTCAGGTTGTCTTACTGTGGTGGCTTGTGCATTACTGGGATGCTGAAAGCTATGTTGCTGGTGTTTCATGTGCTGGGAGGGTCACACATGGTGAACAGGTTTCAGTGAACCTTTCAGAGTAAGAAGAGACAACAAAGGACTCGGTTTCCCATTTAGGAAGAAGGAGCCCCTAAAAACCTTATGCATAGTGTCGAATACTGAAGGTCTAATGAGTGGAAGCAGAAGATTATCAGCGATAGTACAGGAAGATTGGCCCCTTGGGTTGGAGGGCACTCATGGAGTTGTCTTTGGTGATGTGTGTGGGGTAAAGATTGTGAGAATGGAGCCTTTGGGATTTTCATTTACTGATGGGGCATGACTCGAGGTAAGGAGAAACAGATGCGGAAATATGCAAAGTATCCAAAATTGGAAGGCTTACTGTATGAATCTAGGAAAATTGGAAGTCATCAAAAAAAGAAATGGAATGCATAAAGATGGATATCCTAGACATTAGTGAGCTGAAATGGATTGGCTTGGCCATTTTGAATCAGGAAAATCATATGGTTCATCATGGGAGGAATACTACAATCAAGAACAATGATGTGTCATTCACTGTCAAAAAGGGACTTTGCAAAAATAAATAATAACGTCAATGCTGTCTGCGATAGGGTTCTATCTACTTACCTTCAAGGAGATTCAGTCAGTACAATTATTATTTGAATTTATGTACCCACCACAAAAGCTCAAACTCACTGCCAACACATTGTGACTCAAAAGGCTTCCATTAACTAGAGGGTTTTTTTTGGTGTGGGCATCACTGCCCCCCTGGTGGGAGTAGGAGGCTCAGCCTTGCTCCTGGAGAGCTGCTGCTAGATTTGAACTGCCAACTCTATGGGCCGTAGTCCCACATACAACCACTACGCCTCCACGGCTCAGCGCAACTAGAGGGTTTTTATGAGTCCAAATCGACTTAATGGAAGTAAGTTTGAGTTTCCCTTCTAGGAGGGCACTCATCTTCCAGCACTCTCTTAGGGCATGACTCATGAAGTTTTCTTTCTTCTTTTCTTTTTTCTGGATACAGAAAGATTAATGCCTTTGAGGTATAGAAAACTCATACCCACCCCACCCCCTTGACTCATGAAGTTTTCATTGACTAATTTTCAGAAATAGATCCCCAAGTTTTTCCCCTGCTTGTTTGAGTCTTTCCCCTATTGGTTTTAGTCTGGAAACTTCATTGAAACCTGTCTATCTTGTATGACTTTGCTGATATGGAAATACACAGCTTCCAGGATAAGAGAAATATTCAAGCCTCAATAGTATGGTAAGCTGGGTGGTGGTTTTGTTGAAACTTTTTAGTAAACTAAACATGCGCAGAGAGAAGACAGTCAACAGGTGTTGCCAGCTATATCCATCTTCAAAGGCATCTGCCGGGCATTTGGTGATGCACCTCTGGATGGTGGGAATGATTGAGAATGAACATCAGCCACTTGAGTCGGTGAGTGTAGGCTCTGGACCATGGGTTCTGAAAGAAAGGTCTGATGGTCTACTTCTGAAAGGTCATGCCCTTGGAAATGCTATGAAGCAAAGTTCTCTGAACACAATTGGGGTCTTGATGAGTTGGAATCAGCTCAACATCACCAGGTTCACTTACTGATTTGTGTACCATCATGTGAGAATTTGCTGAATGGGGCAATTGAGGGTTCTCCCCACCAATAAATAAATAAATAAAGCAAAAAATTAAAAATAGTTTATTTTAGTCTGAGTTTTCTAATAAAACAACACCAGTGATATTACATATATGTATAAGAAAGAACGTAGTCATATCAGGAAAGGATTTTCTATCAAGAAAGTGACCTAATCCAATCCAATACAAGTCTACAGGTCAGATGTTAGCTCAAGATCCTCAGATTCACACAGCTGCCAAAATATGAAGCAGGAAGTAGAAGCAGGAAACTGGAAGATCACAAGGCAGTGGGTACAGATCAAAGGTCCACAGGAACATGTCTGGGCACCAGCAGCTCCCAGACTCAAGAGGGCACATGAACCACCAGCCCCAGATGTGAGACATAAGACCCAGTCAAGCAGGAAGAAAAAAGTAAGAGAGTTCAGTTACCAGTGTTTCTTTCATTAAAAAGTCACACCTCAAGCGAGGCATCAACAGGCAGCCACCTGATTGATAGACTGAACTCCACCATACCTCCACACAGATACAGCAAGGTGATACCAAATCACACCTTCCATGACTTTGAGGATCAAACCTCTCTCTCTCTCTCTCTCTCTCTCTCTCTCTCTCTCTCTCCCTTTCTCCCTCCCTCCCTCTGAAATCCTTTCTACTTCTGCCCTTTTTATGGGCTTCTCTTGAATTGGATTTAAGAGTGGAGTATCTGGATTCCTTTTCAAGAGCCAGATAGAAGTACCTGGCTGCTGTGGACAGTGGGTAGCAGAGGTTCAGATGACCTGTCAAGGTCCCTGACCAACCTAAGCCCCATCAGTCAGTGGCTCAGGTGAACACAGTTAGGTTTTATGTCTGTCTGAGCCCATGTAAGTCAGTGCTCCTCTTTTTACCACTCCATGCTGGAAAGGAAGGGGGGGAAATGGCACCCGTGATTTCTTCTCACTTTTTCCAGGGAAAATTACTTTTCAAAGCTATTAAATCCTCTGTGAAGGTTAGAATAGAGGACTTAGGTTCCATTTAGCCCAGTTATTAAGATACAGGCTCCCCAGCCCCTTTAGGAAAACAAACAAACAACAAACAACGAGCAGTTTACTTGGATTTATGCACAGTTTGTCTAATCAATCAACCTGCAAACGGCATGCAAATGTGTGTAAACCCGAACCTAGTCCAGACTTTACATATGCATTGTTAGGTAAACGATCAATCTTGTTAATGCAAATATTAATATAAACCTGACATTAAACACAGATTGACACAACCTGGCTGGGCAAAGTCCACTGGAGTTATATTCAGATGTGGACTACAGTAGAGCTTTTTGGGGAGGTGTTGGAAAACAGGTTAACTAGAGGTCACAAGAGTCCCCATTCCCCCCCCCCCCCCCAAGTTCCCCATACATACAACTCACGTATTCAGGGCATCTGAGGTAGAATGTGGGAGCTCATCATCCTCTCTCCCAACAAGTGTCTTTGTTTTTGTTATCCCATTTCCCTAGAATGCACTCTCTCCAAGGTCACGTTTGGAGCCAGGTAGCCCCAGTTGGGTATCAATGATGCAGAGAGGTTGTTCACTAACTCCTGCTCCAACATTGATTGAAGGCTTGCAGGTAAACGATTTTACTCCAAAGATTTGCTACTAGGGTAGCTGCTGGGCAATTTTATCCCAGTGAAGTCTTCCTTCACTCTTGCACCTCTGCCCCCATTCTTCCAACTGCCTTCTTATCTTGCCGTTCTTATCTTGCCAGTTTTCCAGTTGCTGTTGAGTCAATTTCATCTCCCAGGGGCCCAATGTGTTTTGAGAGTAGAACTGTGCTCAAGGGGATCTTCCCCGCCGCCCCCCCCCCACCCCCATGACTGGTGTTTTGGGGAAGAATATTACCAGACCTTTTAATCCACGATGCTCATGGGTGGACTCAAAGTCCCAACATTTTGGTTAGTAGCCACGTGTACCATCTGCACCCTGCAAGGACAATCTCTTTTTCTACAAGGCTGTTGTAAATGTGGCCTCTCCACATAGGTCCTTCCTTGACCATCTCTTGTAAGTAGGTTTGTGGCAGTCATGTGCTTATGTTAATTCCATGATTGAGATGTAGGGGTGGAGTCTAGCCTGTTAATCTGGAAATAGCCATTGAGTAGCCAATGAGGCCTCTGTGTGGGCATGGCTTTCTCCTGATACATCTGGGAAATCTCGCGATATTTCCCTCGTGAAGATGAGACGCTATCTCCCCAGTTGTTGGGAGTTAGTCTGAGAGACAATGAATCATGGACAAGACAAGATGGCAGCATCCAAGAAGCCACATGGCTTTGCCCTGATGGAACCAGACCTCTGAAGCTGGAGAGGCCACGTGGGGACCCCTGCCAGCGATGAGTTGCTTCTGCCACCACTGGATGCTATTGATGGACCCTGAGCCCTGGAAGCGAGGAGCCATGGAGAGACCCCTGCCAGCACCGGGATTCTGCACCCACTGACCTGTGACTTCATGAGTCAGAAGGAGACTTTATAGACTGGTATCGGACATATGGGCTAATATTGTACTTATGATTTTGAACTGGACTGGGTTGAGATGCTTTCTCAGTGTTCCATTTCTTTTGTAGATAAACCATTCCCTTATATCCATATGTGAGTCTATGAAATTTGTTCCTCTCGTCTACCCGGACTAACACAAAGTTCTTCCCTATTATTGAGAGGCCTGGTAGTGTAGTGATTTTGCGTTCAGCTGTGATCTGAAGGGTCAACAGTTAGAAACCACAAACTGCTCCTTCAGAGAAAGACGGAGTTTTCTACCCCCAGAAACAGTCTCAGAAACTTACAGGGCAGTTCTCCCCTGTCCTATAAAGTCACTATGAGTCAGCATCAACTTGGTGGTAGTGAGTTTTGAGTGAGCCTTTCCTATTATCATGTGGTGCACCACACTTCCCTAGAGTGTTTCTCTCCATGTGCTAGCATTTATATGAATTTATTGCTTGTTCGCCCTGCTATCCATGAGTTTCATGTGAGAAGGCCTGTCTTTGTTTTGTTGACTTCATTATATTTGGGACCAGGCACAGGAGGTGTGATGAAAAAAGATGTTGCTGGTTGACTAATGGATGGTAGGTTACCACATACATAAGCAACCTTGTCGCTGGACCTAAAAACCTGTCTTTCATTAGCATCCACAGGAATTCTTTCTATCCTGTCTTTTTTCCAGGACTTGGTATCTCTCCTGAGTTGATGGGTACATGACCTGTCTTTCACAGGGCTTCCTGACACAGCTGGATTCTGTCCTCTGAGCTCCCACCCTTAGCATGACAACACTAAGACTGAACATAGTAATCATTGTGATAAGTGCTTGTGTTAGCTGGGTAGTCTACAGAAACAAAACAAGGGATAGTAATGTGTATAGGAAGGAATTGTATATCAAGAAGTAACTTAATATCAAGAAAGCATCCTAGCCCAGTCCAGCTCAAGTCCATGGGTCTGATGCTATCCTCTTAGAACTCACATGGTCTCAGACATAGAAAGGTGAAGCGGAACGCAGGGAGATCACAGGGTTGTGTCTGCAGAGTTGGATGGATTCAAAGTCAGTGGAAACATGACAGGACTCTGACAGCTTTCAGACCCACATGCAGCCATGCCCAGAGACAGGCTCAGAGTCCCAGGAAGCAGGAAAACGAGGAATCAGAGTGAGAGGAAGAGTCTCATTGTCTCTTGTATAAAAAGGCCACATCTCCCCCGCATTATCCTCAGTCTGAGATCTGATGGACAACTTGGATTCCACCCCTACACAAGTGATTGACATAAAATCGATTGCCACAGTGTTTTATACCCTTCACTTCATTTGAACATTAACCTTCAAAGCATCTCTTTAAAACGATCAGGTTTTTATAGTAGTTGAAGGTAAAACGACGTGGGGTGGTGGCAACACAGTACAAGGCTCAGCATCCAGCTTGGCAATCAGTTAGACATGAGTTAGAATCCAGAATTTAGTAGCTATGGGTCTTGAAAAAGGTATCTCGTTCTGGTGGCATAGCCATTCCTTGCTGGGTTGCTACCCACAAGGTCAGCAGTTCAAAACTACTAGGCACTCCATTGGAGAAAGGTAGGACTTTCTTATGGAATACAGCTTTGGGGCATTTGCCCTACTCAATCCCTCCAAGCTGAGATGGAGAGGGTGGTGATCTCCATGGAAAAGCCCTCACTGGATGTGACCACCCTTGAAAACAAAATCTGTGTCTTACTCCTCTTTAACTCAGTAGCCAAGACAGAGTCACAGTTGGTGCCCAATTACTTGTTTGTTGATTGATTTTTCCTGGCCCAATCCCTTCCACCTATATTCACAGGACACCTAGAGTCTTGGTTTCTGAAGGGAGTCCCCTTAGGATTGTTTTTGATCTTTATTGGGCAGTGTGTTGGGCTGACTTCTCTGAAAAAGCAATATCTATATGAAATTCACATCAAGCAAATGACACACCCAATTGAAAAGGTGGATAAGTTCAGTTTGAATCATGTCCATGGGTCAATTGTTAAGACGGAGACTTCTCCAGACTCACATAGTTACAGGGATGAAAAACCTGGAAGCTGGTAAATGAAGCAGGGAGACCACAGGTTTGTGGCTGCAGAGTCCAATGAGTCCACGGTTGGTAGGTCACATTACAGGTTGCTGATGGCTCTCAGATTCAGCAGGTAATATAGTAAACTGTTGGCTCAAATTCAAAGAATGGCTCAAATTCAAATGATGAGTCTGATGAAGGGGCTGGATCCAGCAAGAAAGGACAGCAAGCTTTTTACATCATCTGTTTATATAGGAAGCAGACCACAGTCCCAAGGATGTGGCCTGAGTAAGGGGATTGCATTTTACCCTAATCTCACAACTGGCCCACAACTGGTGGGCCACTCCTAGCAGATCTTGTTATAGAGCTCATTATACTGCATTAGCTAACATTATGGGGAATTGCTAGAGCTTAACTGTCAAACATCTGAGAATCCTGGCTGAGTCAATTTGACACAAACTTAACTATCACAGGTCAGAATTGAGGGTAGTTTGGGAAGACCATGAAAAATGATTTCCCTAAATCTCCACATCCCTAAGGGAAGTCCGCCTGAAAACTGCCTGCTTATATGATGGTTCGGTTCTTGACCTGTGGGGAGCTCAACTCCAAGTCAAACATGAAATCCTTCTCCCCACCAACACCCATCATAGACAACTGCAGGTCCCAAGAGCTTCTTTCAAGAACTGTTGTGCGGAACATTGGCTGGGATGGGGAATGCTCCATTTCCTGCCATAGAAGAAAGAAAAATTAAGATGGAAAGAGAAGGTGGAACAGATTCTTCTTCCCCATTTTTAGTAATAACTCTGAGCTTTTGAAAACAGGGCTTTGGAGTTTCTAAAATGCTTTATCCTGCATTATCATCTTCATTTATTGCAACCTCCTTTGAGTTGAGTATTATTATAACCAATCTGTGGTTGGAAGAATCACTCAGAGATGGGCCAAAATAGGAGGTCGCACCCCATAGAATACGTGCTCAGTACCCTTAATGCCTCCTCTGATGCCTCTCTGAGACAATTCAAGGTAAATGTAGGCCTAGTGCGGTCATCTCACTGACCCCTAGCTGAATGACTGTCGTTCTGACCATTACACAATTACAGATCCCTTTCAGGAGAAAAGCAATATTTACCAACACAGGAATATTTTATCCCTCCAAAGAGAGCTTCAGAAAGTGTGCCAGCATCTTTACCTTCTTCTGTGACAATCTCCAGAGACAAACGGAAAGGACCTCGCTTAATGTCTCATTTGAAGGGTATTTGCAGAGCTGGCTTCATCATTCAAAGCAGGAAAGGCCTTTGTCATGGTCAAATGGCTTTAATGTGTTTTGAATGCTACATAAATTCAAACTTGATGGCTCATTTATTTGTTGGATTGAAGTTTTAGACAATAAACTAAGCCTTGGTATTTACTAATAACCATTGCCCTTTGTTTGTTTAGAACAGCCTGCAGGCAAAGAAGTTGACCAGGGTCCCTCACAGCCAATATGGTGTTCAGACTCTGGCATTTCCTGGGACGGTTTATGGATTGGTGGGAGTCCAGGGAGGATACGAGGGTTGTTTGTGGAGGTGGCCTGGGGAGGCATTTGGGAGAGTGCAGGCAGGAGCAGCGTTGCAGGCAGGTGATTTCCCCAAACTTATTATGACCTACCCCCACCCTCACAGATTCAACTGCTCAGCTCAGTGATCTGGGAATTCAGAACTTTGAGTGACATGCCAGGCTTGGCTAGTGACTTGTGGGATGACCTTGAAAGATTCATTGTCCTCACTGTGTCTCACTGTCTCCCTCTGGTTTAAAAAAAAAGAGAGAAGAATGAATGAATGAAAAGAAGGCTTTTGATGGATTGTCTTTATCCTTCAAGGTGAATTCATTGTTCCTTAAACTATTCTTCTTTCGGGAACTTTGCTCTTTGTCCTTACCCCACCGACACAATTTTCCCTTTTTCTTAAATGCTAACAGTTGGTAATTGCTTTGATTATTTGTGTTGCTTTATTTTTGGCAAGAACAAAGGCCTTGGTGTTAGAAAGAGTCGACGCTGGTCTTGTAAACTCCTGTGACCATCAATATCTTTGGCAATGATTTGGAGGTCTCTTGTCTTCATCTGTCCAATGGGACCGGCAGTTGTCACCATGGCTGTGAGAAAAAGATGGTCGACTATGAAGGGGCTTAAAGAATTTCAGTGATGCCCCCCCCCCCCAAAACAAAAAAACAAAACGAAAGAATTTCTTGGAAAATTCCATTGTCTTTTAATTCTGTTTTCTCTTTCGCATTGTTGTTGCCATGAACCTTTGAAGCACTAGGAGAGATCTGGTTTGACAACAGTCTTAACTCACACTCTTTGGTGTCTTGTGAACACCTGGATGCTGGTGCCTAATACAAGCTTGCTTGACCCCAAACTTCCCTTACAGTAGTCAATATTGCAGGAGTCAATATTGACAAGTCCTTTCCCTTTCTTCCACGTGGGAGAGTCCTGATTTTTTTACAGTAGCCACATGTGGCAGTCACCTAATCTCATGTCAATTTGAGGATTAAGAGTGTAGGTGTGGCGTCTAACCTGTCAATCTGGAGATAGCCATTGAGATCTCTTTCTCCTGAGAATTCTGGGAAATCTGGCTGTATTTTCCCCCTGGAGATGAGAGACTCACCATTCATTCCCTTGGAGACACTCCATTGACAAGGCTGACTCCCTACGAGACATCCCTGAGAAGAAGCCACATGAACCTATCCTGATGTGGGCCAGAAACCTGGACCTAGAAAAGCTACAAGGAGACTCCTCCCAGCACTGATATGCTTCTACCACCACTGTCTTTGCATCCACTGGTGCACCCACCCATCTTCCTGCATTTGGCATCAGTGCATGTGTTTCCTGAGTCTGAAGAGGACTTTGTAGACTGCTGTCTGACATATGGACTAATATCAGACTTGTGGACTTGATCTGGACTGGGTTAGCATGTTTTCTCAATGTTCATTTCCTCTTATATATATAAACCTCTTTCTTATCCACATATGAGTGTCTATGAATTCGTTTCTCTGGTTTACCCAGACTAACATACCACATCTCCCCTAACCAGGAGAATAAATTCTGAATTATGCACATCCATTATGGTAACACCGTGGACTGCCAAAAGAGCAAATATATCTTGGCAAAAGTACAGCTAGAGTGCTTCTTAGAAACAAGGAGATGAAGACATCTTCCTTCCTATTTCTACCATGTTATCAGGAGAGGCCAGTCCCTGGACAAGGACATCGTGTTTGGCAAAGAAGATCATTGAAAAAGAGGATTGAGTTGACATGGCACGGCGGGTTAGCACAGTGGCTACAACAATGGGCTCAGAGAGAATAAGACTTAAGGGTTAGCACGGTGTCTATAGCAATGGGCTCAGAGAGAACAACACCTAAGGGTCGTCATTGCTTAGCTCTGTTGTACAAACTGCGCTCCGAGTTGGAGTTGACTAAATGGCACCTAACGACAGGACAGGTATCTTCATTTTCTGCGGCTGCTTATTTTTGAGTCTGTGGATTAGAGGTACTGTATAATTCTATCTCATTTCCCATAAAACACTTCTTCATTATTTTTTGTAATGTATTTTTGCTGGCAAAACATCTATTTGTTTTGAGATTTTGAAGAGCAGCTTTCTACGTGCTGAAAGCTAGTGGTGGAGTAGCCTATGTGTTGGGTTGCTAACCATGAGGTCAGCGGTATGACTCTGCTGGTGGCTCCCTGGGAGAAAGAGGAGGCCTTCTGTAATGACTTACCGCCTTGGAAACCCAAAGGGGCAGCTCTGCTCTGCTCTGTGGGTCGTTATGAGTTGGAATTGACCACGGGAGGTTTGTTTGTTTATTTACTCTATGGATATAGAATTCTTGATTAGCTTACCTACGTCTCTCTCTGCACTTTGAATAAGCTATCCCATTGCCTTTGGTCTCCATTACTTTTGATAAGGATTCAGCTGTTTGTTGAATTGGCATCTTCCTATAAAAGATGACCCATTTATTTTTCTCTTGCTGTTTTAAGACACCATCTCTGTCTTGCCTCTAATATGGCTAGTGGTAGTATCTTGGTTTTTCCTCTTACTTGATGCACATAAGATTTCCTTCAATGCTAGATTCATGTTCCTCAACAAAGGGATTTCTCAGCTACGACTTCTTCAAACATTTCCCCTATCCCTTTCTCTTGTCTTTTCTTTGGATTCCCATGTCATTCATGTTGACACACTTGATGGCATCCCACAGCTTTCTCTGGGCTTGTTCAATTTTCGTAAAAATTTACCCTTTTCTTTTTAGCTCCCTTCCCCATCCTTCTCAAGCAAAATCATGCCACTGCATCTAGTTCTACTCAGTAGGATCCTATGTTGACTGTAAATCTTTATGGGAACAGATAGCCTCACCTCTTTCTGGTGGAGCAACTGACAGGTTAGCATCTTAACCCCTAACTCCACAGTGTCAACAGAGTTCTCTCTCTTTAGATTCAATAGTCATTGCTTTCTCATCAAGCTCACTGGCTCTTAGGCCAGCTCGAGTCTGTTGTTGAATCTTTTTAGTACAATTCAGTGTTTCAACTCTTTGTTCTCCATTTGACTCTCTTGTTCAGTTTTTTTTTTAACAAATTCTGTTTACGGATAGTCTGTATTTGATGAGCCAGAGTCCTTATACTGACAGTCTCCTTTTTCTTTAAATATGCTTTAGGTTTTCAAAACACATGTATTAGCTCCTTAAAGCTTGCCTGTTAAGTCCAACATCTTAGAGAACCTCTTAAAGGAAGTTTCTATTGACAGCTTTTCTGCTTAGTAGAGGATACATTTTTCTATTTCTTTGCGTGCAGCAAAGAATTTTGCTGTTGTTGTTGTTGATGAAGGTGATATTATATTTTAGATATTATATAACCACTCCAGATGTCTATCCCTCCTCTCAAGTGACTGTTTCACCTATCTGTTTAGTGACTTTCCTTTGTAAAGTCACTCTCTAATTCAGTGGGTGACTGCTGATGTCTCTGCTAAGTTTCTTTGTTTTGATTGTTTTTATTTCTAAGATAGTCTTCTTACTGGTTACTCTTGGCTTAGAAGAACTAAGTCATTGCTCTCATAAGACTCTTGTCCTATGAGTCCTTTTTTGATAGATTTCTGTGGGTATCTAAAGCATAAGCAATTTAGAAGTGTTCTCTGCTTTTCATTTCTACTGAGCATATTTGTGTCCCCTTTGCACCCGTACAAGGTCTCACAGCCAATCACAGCACTCTAGTCTCTTCAGAACATACCCTAGGCTTTGTGCATGCTTGCGCCATGTTACTTGTTCAGGGATAGGCTAAAGCTTCTCAAGCAAGCTACACAATGGCTATCAAGTTTTCTGAACCTATCTGTTAAAGTTATGGCCCACCTTCCTTTTGATTTTCCACCCAAGCAAAAGCACAATGTTTATCCAGCTGCATTCTTGTACTTCCCCATTTATAAAGCCCAGAAACATGGAATTTTCACTTGCTCCTTCCTGAGTAATGTCAACCCCTTCTGGCAGCCAAACTACTGAGTTTCAAATCTTGCTCTACTGTGTTAGCTTGGATAGACTAGAGAAACAAATTCATAGATCCACATGTGTATAAGAGAGAGTTTTATATAAAGGGTAATTGTACATTAAGAAAGCATCTGTGTTAGTCTAGGTAGAATAGAGAAAATACAAAGAAACTAATATGGATGTAAGAAATAGATTTATATGCAAGAGCAATTAAACATCCAGAAAAATAACCCAGTCCAGTCCAGTCCAAGGTCATTAAGTTTGATATTAGCCCATATGTCCTTTTCAGACTCATAAAACACATGCAATGATGCCAAATGCAAAATGACCACAAGCCAGCGGGTAGAAAGTCTTTGGATCCAGTGATCTTGTAAGCATCTCAACACTGGCAGAGGCCTCCACATGGCTTCTCTAGGTCCAGGTTTCTGACCTGCATCAGGTAGGTCCACGTGACTTCTCCTCAGGGATATCTCAGAGGAAGGCAGCCTTGTCAGTTGAGTGACTCCAAGGGACTAAACTGAGAGAGACAGCGTCTCTTTCCTCCATGAAGGAGTTACCCGACTTTCCAGAATTCTCAGACATGCCCACACAGAGGTCTCGTTGACTATCTCCACATCAATAGGCTAGACTCCACCCTACACTATTGATCCTCCAATTAACACCAGATTAGGGGACTGCCACAGCATCCCAGCCCAGTCGTGTCCAATACCAATCTATAAGGTCCTCTTCGCACTCACAAAACACATGCAATGATGCCGAATGCAGGATGATCACAGGTCAGTGGGTAGAAAGTCTTTGAAAGCAGTAGTGTTGTAACCATCTCAGCACTGGAAGGGGTCTCTATGTGGCTTCTCTGGTTTTAGACGTCTAGTTGCATCCGGGTAGGCCTGTGCCACTTCTCTACTCAGGGTACTAGCATAGTTCCATGTGTCTTCTCAGCTGCATGTCTCCCAGGGAGTGAACCTAGAGAGAGTGTGTCTTCTGTCTCCAAAGTGGAAAGCCCAGATTTCCCAGAATTTTCAGCAGAAAGCCAGGCTCATACAGAGGCCTCATTGGCTATCATCTGATTGACAGACTAGACTCCATCCCTTCACTCTTAATCCTCTCAAGTCTCAAATTGACACCAGATTATGTAACTCCCACACTCTATTCTGTTGGACCTGGTCTACTGAGAAAATCAAGAAGAGAATGGGGGCAACCCCAGACAGCAATGCAGACTCAAATCTCAGGAGGTTTTCTTAATTACATAGTTTTTCATTTTGTTTGTATGCCTCTGTGCCATTTCTAGTGTTGAAAAGTGTTTGTTGACATTTTCCTTTGGTTTTGTAGTTGTTTTCTGAGAAGGTGTTTGCTGCACATCTCCCTTTGCTCTGCCTGATATTTCACGTCTTCAATCTCCTTTATATCATCATCTCTCCATTGTGTCGCTTTCTGGTTGTGACTGCCAACTAGTGGCCTAGCCCTTCTCTAACCAAGAGTTCTACCAGAATCACAAGTTGGACCATCAAATCCCCTTGCCCCAAATTTTAAATTTTGATGAGAGGGATTAAAAAAACAGAGACTAAAAGCATATATTCCATTGATTTTCAGCAGCATCCTGGCAAGATTTCCAATTATTATTAGCTATTAACGCTACCAGGGCTTCCCTTTTCCTTATAACTTATAATGCTGACTCTCAGATACCTCATCAAATCTGGAAGGACTTCCCCTACCCTCCCATCCCATCCAATGTCTATGTAATAAATCCCTTTATTACCCAAGTTAGGCAGATCTGTTTCTGTTGCTTGCAAACAACCTGACTTTACAGCTTTTCAAAGGGTGTGCAAAAGGGAATCTTCAAAGGACTCCAGAGAAGAGACCGATTATTCACCGGACAGTTTTCAGGACTGTCACCGTACTCGCACTCACGGGAAGCTCCTGTGCTGGCAGTGAGCTGGGGGCCTGATGAGATTCCATTGGAGGGGCAAGTTTGCACCTGTCACCAGCCCCAAAGAGGATCCAATTTTTATACATTTCATCTGGAGGACCATCTGGATTGGGAATAGTAGTAATAATAACATATCATTGTCGCCAGATTTCCTCATGGATTGCGTTTCTCTCTTGTTGCTCTTGTTAAAACCAGGGTTTCCAGACTGCTGGTGGATAAGCACTCTGTCATAGCAATGTGTCTGTTCTGGGCTGTGGTGAGGCTGGGTTGGGACCAGGCCTTGGCACGTGGGCATGATGGGACTCGGATGCTGATGGTCTGTGTGGCAGGGACAGGGAGCTGGAGGGGAGGCTGCAGAAAACTCTCGTAGAGAGAAATTGTACTGAAAACCCTCTAAGGGATTGCTGGGGGAGCAAGAGCTCACCTGTCAACATCGTCGTGATGGGTTTCACAAGCAGCTGCAAGGCTTAGGTGCTGAGAATGGGGCCTGCTCTATTCAAATCAGGCCCTGGCGGTGCAGCAGTGAAGAGCTGGGCTGCTAAAGGAAAAGTTGGTGTTTGGATCCATCGGATGGTGCTCCAGAAGGAGATCTGGTAAAGATTAAACTCGACAACTCACGCCCTTGAGTGGATTCGGACTCAGAACAACTCTATAGGAATAGCTGGTGGCTTGGAACGGCTGAGCTAGGGATGAACAATCCAACATGTAACCTGTTAAGCCGTCAGCACTCATAGGTAAGATAACAGCCTCGGAAACTTTGACATGGGGTCACTGTGGGTTGAAACGGACTCCGTGGCACCTTGCAACAACAACAGCAACCACCACAAACCTTATTTTAAACGAGAAGGCTGTTTTCCCTCTGCTGTATGCTTCTCAGGCTACTCAGAAAACCAAGCCAAAGCTCACTGTCATTGTGTCTCTTCTGACTCATCATGACACCGGGACTGGGGTAGGATTGCTTCCGTTACCCTTCTACAACGTGCGATGGTAACATATGAGTCCCTAGATGAAACTAAGAAATACACCTATCGTTTTACTTACTCCTTTACTTACCCATTCTACAACCTGCCAAGGTACATATGTGCTTTTGAAGCTAATGAAGGGTGTCAACTCCATTTCCACCAGAAAGATCTGTATTTGGAGCCTTCGTTTGCAGCCGTGCATTGAGGCATTCTTCAAGGGTCTGCAGAAGGATATGTAAGATGTATGAGAAAGGGCAACAAGATGTTCCTAAAACCTCCCAGAAGAGACCAGATACCTGACAAGTGAGAGACGAGCGGTGAACCTGGAGGAGAGTGTTGGCATCAGCAGAGGCGTGGACAACTGCCCCGACTGTCCATTAGAAGGTCCAGAGGAGAATAATCCACCAACTGTACTCAAGGAGCAGGTGTGCAGCATAGAAAATGAGGTAGCATGGACTCAATGCCACATAACAACAGTAGAGCTTTGTCACTGCTGATCTTGGACAGCAGTGTCATATTGCACACAGCCACTGAATGGTCATCCACAAGTCACAGGGGTACAAGTGGCTCACTCCGCATCTTGAGACAGACCAGAGAAAAGCCTGCAGATGGGGCTAATGCAGACTGTAGATGAGCAGCTTGGGGAGTGAAGTGTGGGGTAGCTTTCAGCAGGTTTGCACCGCTTTTGTTGATCATCTCTGGCCAGGGAATATCCTAGTGTGGGTGTGATGTATTTATACCACGGACACCCCTATTTCGGATTCTATCCCTCATCTCTGTAAGGGATGGGTCATCAAAAAGAGCTTGTCTGCTGTATTTGAAATGGAAAGAAGCAAGTCTCACGAGACACAGAGCCGTTCGGAGGTATCCAAATTTGAAGTGTGGAGCCTCAAGAGGAAATTCATTTGCCACAATAAAGGGGTTCCAGCTAAAGTTAGGCACTAGGAATGAAGGGAAACAGTTCAGTGACTACAACTAGTAGTTGAGTGAGGTTGAATCAGGGGCGTTGATTTTCAAACTCAAAAGCAAGGATCCACACACCAGCGTTCCAATACAGCTAGTGCTAGACTAGGGCTCCAGACACCACCTGGTGAGACCCCACTGACCTTGATGAGACATTAGCTAATGTAAGGAGGACACAAATCACTTGGGGATTGTGGTGGTCATGTACTCAGGTCAATTTCATGATTGGGTGTCTAGGGCTGGAGTCTAGCTTGTCAATCTGGAGATAGCCAAACAGTTGCTGATGAGGCCTCTGTGTGGGCATGGCTTTCTCTGAGATTTATGGGAAATTTCACAGTATTTCCCAATTGGAGAAGGGAGACTGGACTGAGTCTCCAAGGGACCCAAAACTGACAAGACAAGATGGCAGTGTCCGAGGAACCAGGAGAGTCAGAGGAGAAGCCACGCAGCCTCACCCTGATGGAACATAACCTCTGAAGCTGTAAAAGCCACAGAAAGACCCCTGCCAGCGCTGAGATGTTTTTTTATCACCAATGGAAACTGCTGATGGACCCTGAAGCCTGGAAACAAGGAGCCAAGAGGGGACCCCTGCCAGAGCCGGAACTCGGCACCCCCTGACCTATGACTTTGTGAGTTAAAAGGAGACTTTATAGACTGGTATCAGACATATGGGCTAATTTTGGACTTATGAGTTTGAACTGGACTGGGTTCGGATGCTTTCTCAATGTTCCATTCCTCTTGTATATAAACCTTTCTCTCATATCCATATGCATGTCTATGAATTTGTTTCTCTAGTCTACCTGGAAAAACACAGGCATCTTATTAAAATGTAGATTCTTTGTTAGTGGACCTGGGGTACCTCACTGCATTTCTAACAAGTTTCTGGATGCAAAGGACTTAGGATTGGTCCTTATAACAGAGGCTAAACTTGCAAGTGGTTGTTCTTATTAACTATCATTGTGTGTGTGTTTCTATATACAGATACACATATACATATGTATACATATTTAAGAATTCTAGTGGTGCGGTGGTTGTCCGTTGGGTGCTAGCTGCAAGGTCATCAGTTCAAAACTACCAACCACTCCAAAGGAGAAAGATAAAGCTTTCTATTTCCAAAAAAATAGACAATTTCAGAAACCCACAGAGACAGTCCTAGTCTGTGCGAGTGGGTGGCTCTGAAATGGCATTGACTCAATGGCAGTGAGCATGTGTGGATGTGTGTGTGTGCATATAAATATATATGCATCCATATATACACACATACACATATAATTTAAAGGAAAATTATGCAGACAGTATCCCAACATAGTTCAGATTTTTTAAGTCACTATTGATGCATAACAAAATTATGCTAAAATATACAAACTTGTTTGGTACATTTGTACATAAGCAAATGTGATGAAAGATGATGGTGCCTGGCTACCAAAAGATGTAACATCTGGAATCTTAAAGACTTTTAGGTAAATAAGCAGACAGCTAGGTCAGAAGCAACAAAGCCCACACAGAAAAAGCACACCAGCCTGTGTGTCTATGAGATATCAAAGAGATCAGGGATCGGGCATCAAAGAATCAAAAATTTTATCATCGAAAATGAGGGGAAGTGCAAATCAGGAACTCAAAGCCCATCTGAGATCCTAGGCGGCTCCGATACCTAAGAGTTAGGCCAGGGAAGCCACACCTGGCAGTGAAGGGGTGGGACATATCTAGGGCTTGAGCTAAGGACGTATGTACCGATAAAGGGAATGAGGCTTTCTGATGGTGCAGCTGCAGGGTCTGCGTCAGGATATGGTTTGTGAGGATATTTTATCTTTCGCAGGCCCAGCTTCTGGAACACTGAGGGAAGAGGTTGTACAGACCCAGCCCTGAGAGATAAGCTCTGTTAAGGGGGCTATGCCCTTCGGGGAGATAAATTCTGTGATATGCCAGAGGAAGGGTTTGCAAAGTTCAGCAGGTTGTTCATCTCCTTTTTGTGAGGCTGGTGCAAAGGCTGCCTGGGGCTGCCTGATTCAACCCCGGCCCAAACAGGCATGAAATGTAAAGACTAAGAGAAAAGGCTCATGAGTTGAACAATTAGGGTTGTGATTCCAATCCCCTCTCTTTTTGATTATAAAAACATGGGCTTACATGGAAGAAGTACACCAGTCTATGTGACCACGAGGTGTTGAGGGTATCAAGTATCAAAGAACTAAAACTTATATTATTGTAAATGAGGGGGAGTACACATTGGGGACCTAAAGCCCATCTGTAGTTAATGGGACATCCCCTTAGAGAAGGGTCACAGGGAGGAGACAAACCAGTCAGGGTGCAGTGTATGAATGATGAAACATACAGCTTTCCTCTAGTTCTTTAATGCTTTTTATATTTGATGGGAGATTATAAAAAAAAAACTGCTGCCATGATAAATATCCATGGAAGCAGCAACCAAGACATGAGTATCCGCCCCTAAACAAGCCCAGGGGATGACTGTGGAACAGACCATAAATTGCTCCTATGTCAGCCCACACTGAAACTTAAGGGCCAAACTATGGTCTTGAGTCTGTCCCACATGAATTTTGAGAATATCTCAAGAGCAGATGTGATGCATTGACCACTAGTGACAGAAGACTGTGGTGGGACATCAAGAATGCCATACAAAAAGAAAGGAAAAGGTCATCAAAAAGACAGGAAAAAAAGAAAAGTTCAAAGTGGATATCAGAAGAGACTCTGAAACTTGTTTTTAATCAGAATAGCTAAAACAAAAGAAAGAAAGGATAAAGTTCAAAGAACTCAATAGAAAGTTTCAAAAGGCAACTCGAGAAGAAAGTAAAGTATTTTAATGGAATGTGCAAAGATTTAGAATGAGGAAACTGAAAAGGAAGAATACAGTGAACATAGCTTAAGCTGAAGGAACTAAATAAGCATCTTGAGAGATTCTATGGGCAAAATATTTACCAATGCAGGAACGATGGAAAGACTATACAGTGTCACTGTACCAAAAAGAACTAGTTAATGTTCCACCATGTCAAGAAGTAGTGTATGATCAAGAATTCAAAACAAGAATCCGAAAATCCACAGAATACCAATTGAAATATTTCAAGCTGATGAAGCATGGGAAGCACTAACGTATACTAAGAAATTTGGAAGATAGTTACATGGCAAATTGACTGGAAGAGATATTTATAGCTTTTCCGAAGAAAGGTGACCCATCAGAATGCTCAAAATATACAACAATGTAATTGATATCACATGCCAGTAACATTTTGCTGAAGGTTATCCAACAATAGTTGACGCAATATATTGGTGGGGAGCTGTCAGAGCTTCAGGCCAGATTCAGAAGAAGATGTAGAACAAGGGATATTATTGTTGGCTAAAGTTGGATCTTGACTGAAAGCAGAGAGTAGCAGAAAGGTGTTCATTTATGGTCCATTGACTATTCCAAGGCATTTGACTGCGTGGATATAACAAATTATGTGTAACCTTGAGAAGAATTGGAATTATAGAACACGCTACTGGGCTCTTGAGGAAATTTTACATAAATCAAGAAGGAATTGTGTGAACAGAACAAGGATACACTGCATTGTTTCAAATCTGGAAAGGTGTGTGTTAGGGTGGTATGCTCCCACCATGCTATTCAATTTATATGCTGAGCAAATAGAGAAG
>PVJH01023100.1:0-35443 GCA_004026705.1 Nesogale talazaci | reverse complement strand
GGGGGGAGGAAGGGTAATATAGGGAGCTGATAATGGGGGCCTGGAGGGAGGGAGAATGCTTTGAGAGTGATGATGGCAATGGGTGTGTAAAAGTGGCCTGAATACAACTGAGGTTGTTAGGGATTGTGATGGGAGTTGTAGGGGCCCCCAATAAAATGATTAATATTAAAAAAGGGGGGGAAGGGAAAGGGGAGGTTGTTTTTTTTTAAAGGAGCTTGTATCAAGGGCTCAAGTGGAAAATATTGGGAAATGTATGTGGAAATATGTGTGCAAATGTGCTTGATACAAATGATGTACTGAATGTTGTAGTAGCTGTAAGAGTCCCCAATAAAATTAAAAAAAAAACAGTTATCATCTTGGAAATCCACAAAGGAAGTTGCACTCCGTTTTAAAAGGCCACCATGAGTCAAACTTGACATAAAGGCAATGTGTTGGATTTGGGGGCAAGGGTCATAATTAGATAAGACCTCCTGAATAAATGTAAGATGAGGAAACTTGAAAAATTTATGAAAAAAATCCCAATGTCTTAACAATTTTTGAAGCCTTTCCTAAATTCCTAAGAAGTCACTTTATCTTCAGCCTATTCTAGGCTATGATTCAAATCTATCCCATGTGATTTTTATTTTTCCTCTTAAAGTCACTTCTCTTCTTTGAGAGGGAAACTAGATTCCTAAACTTGGTTCCCAAACTAGCAGGGCATTACAGTCACCAAATTTTTAAAATGCAGGCCTCAGGCACTCTCTAAGACAGACAGAATACATAGTGAACCAACCTCTGAAATGTAATGGAGTGTTTCCTCAAATCTGTGTGCTATTAAATTGTGGTTTTCTTGCTTATCTTTGATATATTATTTAGTCTCTTTCTCTCAGAATATGTGCAGCCCTCCTCTGTCCATGGTAGAAATAATTTTGGTACAGCAGGACTTTGTCCTTGGTCTTAATCAATTTGGTTCAAAAGTAGACACTATCCTCAAACTGACTTCCTTTCTAACAGATTTTCTAAATAAAATACAGAATGGCTGTCAACAGTCCTATGTTTCACCCATTGCACTACCAGGGATCCTTTATAGATTTCAGGATATGTGCTAAAGAACTTCAGTAAGTCATCCTGGAGAATGAGAAGAGTCTAGAAGCCCTGAAGGGAATAACAGAATCCAGATTTCTTGTGGTATGCTTGTTTTTAGTTTCAGTGTATTTCTGCAGTCAAGTTATAGACCTGCCTTTATACACCCGAAGACCATTCATTATTTTTGGGGACCAGTCATTAATTTTACAGAAAATTACCTTGCTTGTCTGATCTAGGTTGTGTCTGGTTTCAATCCCAAATGCACAAGATTAATCACCATAGATTATAAACTTTTCCTATCACCCAGATGCCAGTGTATTTTACTATAGTGACCATGTGCTCTGATGCTGCATACTTCAAAGAGCTTTCAGTGGAGTGTCCAAAGGAATCAGAAAAGGACTTTCTGATTTGGTTCAAAAAATTAACCAAGGAAAATGTCACAGTTACAACAAACACTGTTTGTCCAGTTTGCTTTGGACGCATCGTTAGGATGGATCATTATTAAGCCCTGGAGGAAAACATTTGGTGAACTATGAGGCCAATGGGGTTTGGGTACCCTTTTCAATGAGATTGACTGACATAAGAGCTGTAAGAATGGAGTCAAAGATGCCAGTGGACATTAGGATGATAGCTGGAGTTGATGCTAATGCACATTATCTCGATTCCTTCTTCCTACTCCTCTTCTCTGCTTTCTTCCTTCTCTCTCTCTTTATTTCTCTCTCTTTCTAGTATGTAAATCCCCCTTTCTTTATCTAATTATTAAGCCTGTTATACATAGAGATTAATTTTAAGTACCACCTCCTCTATAAAACCCAATCTACTTTAAATCTAGAATATGTGCTCTTTATCGCAAAGCCTTCTGTTCACATGTTTGCCAAAACCATAATCACATGTCATTGAAGTTTCAAATCGTTGATTGTCTTGTCTGCTTTCTCCATTAGACTTTAAGATAAAGAGTATGGGCAATACTTACAAAGTTAGTCCTTTGTCAATGAGCACAGTGCTAGGTACAAATAATTACTTCACTTGATGTTTATTGAAGGAAGGAAAAAGTCATTTGGTGAAAGAATACCCTATTACTCCCTCATTGAAGAAAATAAGTGTTTAAGTAGAAGAAAGGGTAAGGAAACTGAGAACTGTGGCCTGTAATGACTCAATCTCTCACTTTAAAACCAGCTTATTTAGTTAAGGGAATGCTGTTCTTAATTTAAGGGCATCTAGTTGCATAGTCTTGTAAGTTTTGGACTGTTAGCGGCTGAAAGGTTGACAGTTCAAAGCCCCCAGTCCTTTAACATGAAAAATATGAGGCTATCTGTTTGCATAAAGATTTATAGTCTCAGAAATCCTATAGGGTTGTTAAGATTTGTAATTAACTTGATAGCGGTGGATTTTTTGCTTGTTTGGGGTTTTGTTTTTTTTTTGAAGGGAATTCAATAGTGAGTTCTTTCCTCTGAAGCTATGTTTTTCCACCCCACTCAGGGAGAAAAACATAGGTCAGATGAAAAGGAGTGCTTTTAAATACTCCATCAAGGACATATTTAATGCCATCGTTTCTACTCAAGCTTCTAGTCAACTTATCTAACAAAACTCTCAGAAGTTGGTAGTGAGTATGCACTCAATTGCACTGTTAACCATGTTTTAAACATGAATGTAACTGATAAATACTTTATGGTTCATGTAGCCCATATCTTGTATTCAGTATTGGCTTTTCTTGTACCTGAAATCAACATTCCTATTTAACTTAGAGAGTGTGAATATGACACATTTAAAATATGATTTATTAGGAAACTGGATTCAGAGCCCCCAACTCCAAAACCAGACAAAAATTCAATATGAAATAGTCAACTTTTCATTCTTCTTTTAAGCAGTGTACATGGAGAATGGCATTTATATTATTCAGCCCTTGCCTCAGAGGAGACAAAAATGGGATCCTTTGCCAGTTCAGACAAAATCCTCCACACCACATTACACTTGATAACAAGTTTTGTACTTGCAAGCTTTTATCAAAGCTGTATATCTGAAATCTTAATAAGGCAGGAAAGCGTGTGGCACTTATCCTCTCCATTCAGGTTTACATCAACAAAATCAGAACTAATTCCTGGTTTGAAAATCAGTAGTTTGAGCAAGCTTATAAGAATATTTTCTTAAAGAAAGGAAGTAATGGATCTTTCTACATACACGTGCTCACACTTGTGCATAGTAAATCAGGGAACATTTTGTGTTAAAACAAATGATGGGACCATGCATCCTAAATGACAGTGCATGGTCAACATTAGCTTCCTTTACCTTCTCAGTGTTGCTGGACAGACTCTGACTTAGAGTCACCCTTGATGTCGGAGTGGAATGACTCGATGGGAGTTCTCAGACGGCAACATTTGGAAGAGCAGACAGCCACATCACTCCCCAGCGGAGCAGCTGGAAGTCTCTGAACACCAAGATGTGGAGTATTGACCCACGGCCACACTCGGGCTCCTTGTTTGAGATCTTAGGAAACATTCAGTATATGAAGGCAGTGTCTGGGCTGTGATGACCTGACTTGGGAACAACTCACACTTGCGATTTCAGGTTGTGTAAAGTTACCTGTGTCTTATTGACTATGCAGATGCCTTTATCCATGTGGGTCTTAACAAATTACAAATAAATTGAACAGAATTCAAATTCCAGGACAGTTAATTCTTATGTGACATTTGGGAATTGGGACACATGGGAGACTTGCACAGAGGGTAGTCTTTGGAATAGAATAAGGGCACAGTGAAGAATTTTAAATCAGAAAAGGGGGGCTGAGCCCCGGTGGGATACTGGTTGTGCATGGGATTGTGGCTCACTGGGTTGGAGGTTAAAATCCAGCAGCAAGGCTGGGTCTCCTACTCCCACCACCAGAGGGTAGTGATGCCCCCCCCCCAAAAAATCAGAAAAGATGTACACCCGAACTTTTTGCTATACTTACTCTGCTGAGCAAATATTACAAGAAGCCGAAACAGATGAACAATAACATCAGAACTGGAGATAGGCTCATTAACGATTTGTGATTTGAGGATGAAACAAGTTTGCTTGCTTAAAGACAGGAGGATTTGAAACTTTTACTGAAGAAAACCAAAGAACATTGCCTCAGTATGGACAAGAACTCAATGTAAAGAGAATAAAACTACCCACGACAGTTGTCGGGGATTTAATTTTACTTGGATCCCTAATCAAGGTTCATGGATCAAGAATGAAACAAACAAAACCATAGGGTCAATTTACTATACAAAGAGCAAAGATTCCCCTCTGATGAATGAAGAGTTCTTGAACCAAACCAGGGTATCTTTGATAACCTTACAAGCATGTGGAAGCAATAAGGAAGCCAGGAGAAGAACTCACCATGCTCTATATGTGAGTGCCTCTATGTGCTAAGAACTGGAATGAAACAGGTCACTTCAGCTGCAGGATATCAAGCAATGCGTTTTTACATGTTTACAGGCAGTTCCTAGGTTACAAACCAGATCCATTCCTGCATCTTTAAGACTTTCAAAAGAATTTTGAGGAAGTCATAAGTACACTTGACTCTAACTTAGCCTTACTTTAATGAATGAGGATTCACACATCCTTTACCTGATTAAGAGCTGCCCATGCAGCCAGTGAAGATGATTATGAGAAAATGTTTGATTTACAGTTGCCCTGTGTGCAACAGACCCTGACAATGATGCTTCCTACACCATCCTTCCAAATGTTATGTTTGAATCCATTGTTGCCGCCACTGTGTTAGTCCATTTTCTTGATGGTTCCCCTCTTTTTATCCACCTTCTCCTTTACCAAGCTCGTGGACTTTTCCCAGGGACTGTGCTCTCTCTGGGTGGGAGAAGGAGGGAGCTTTTTTACTTCCACAAAGAGTTACAGCCTCAACATACAAATATATGTACATAGACCTATGTCCCTATCTTTACATATTACTATATTTACATATATATGCCTATATCTATACCCCTATAAATGTCTTTTGCCTCCTACTCTATTTCCTTTTACTTTCTTCTGCCCTACTATCATGCTTCCTCCCCAATCGCTACCCCCCCCCCATTCTACCTTGCAAATCTGGCTAGACCAGATAGGAGCTCTGGACACAAGGGATCCAGGTAAGATTAACCCCTCAGATTAACCCCATATTGGGAGTAGCAATACCATGAGGGTAAATAGAAGGTAGGGAGAGAAAGGAAAACCAATCATAGTGATCAATATATTACCATCACCATGCCAAGAGAATGAACAGCAGAAATGTAGGTGAAGAGAGACAGAAAACTGTTTAAGATATGACAATAGTAATAACATGGGGGATGGAAGGGGAAAAGAGGAGCTGATAACAAAAACTCAAGAAGAAAGAAAATGTTTTGAAAATGATGGGAACATATATAAAAATGCACTTGATACCATTGCTATATATAATCTTATAAGAACTGTTAGAACCTCCAACACAATGATTAATCTTTTAAAAAGGAGAAGAAGAATTACTGTCTGAAAAACTTACAGAGGCAATTTTATCCTGTCCTATTGGTTTGCTATGAGTCTATATCAACCCCAATGCAATTATTTGATTTTTGTTTAATTCTCTTGATAACACACATGATGTGCATGAGATGAAGTCCCACACACATTTGAAGGACAGCCAAACAACTGTAAGAAGTCTATTTGTTCTTCTGACAAAATGTAGAATATTCAGTATTCCTCATCAAGTCTTGAAAACTAAAATAATATTTTGCAAGACCAGGTAGACTAGAGAAATAAATCCAGAGACACTCATATATATGTGTAAGAGAGAACTTTATCTCAAGAAATAATTATGCATCAATAAAACATCACAATCCAGTACACATTATATTCATAAGTTCGATATTAGCCCATAAGCCCAATAATAGCCCAGGAATCTCTCTTCAGACTCACACAGCACATGCAATGAGGATGAATGCAGGAAGGTCACAGACCAGTGGGTGAAAGTCCTGTGGGTCCAGTGGCGGTGGAAACATCCCCACCATGTCATCAGTGTGGCTCCATTTGTCTTGTTAACAGGAATGTGAAGCAGAAAGAGTGTGAGTACCACCTCCAGGGAGGAAGACAGGAGTTCCCAGAATCCTCAGGAGAAGGTCATGCTCACACAGAGACCTCATTGGTCATGACTAGATTGGCAGGCTAGACTCCATCCTTTGGCTCAAGTTGGCATGAGATTATGTAAAAGCCACGAATACTAACAATAATAATTTTGCAGGCTTTGGATATGTTTTTGGTTGTTTTGTTTAATGTCGTGAATAAAAAATGGCTCCTTCAAAGTTACTTGTGATTTTGAGGATCAGAATCAATGATATTATTTCCCTTTCACAGATCTAATACTGCAGATTGAAATATATCCTGATATAAAGATGTAAGAGGTGGGGGTTGTCATTATTAGTTCCCATCAAGTTGATTCCTACACACAGTGGTGTATGTGCAGAGTAGAAGTTCTCCATAATGCTATTGAGACTGGGCTCTTTCAGAAGTAAATGCAGGGTCTGCTGAAGACCCCTCTGGGTAGGTCTGAACCACCAACCACATTGCTACTATTTGAGCACTCAACCATTTGTGCCACTAGGGAATTTCTAGAGTCTAGCACATTTTATTATTCCAAATATTTGAAGCTTTCCCTGTGAAAATAATTAGACTATTTATCCAATCAGTATCATATTTGGCCAGCAGACACATTTTCGGCAATGAAATAGGAGTAGAAATGGTCCTGCTATTTGATCCCTATATTATAATACTATATAACACCAATAAACTCTATTGTACTCAGTAAATAAAACATATAGCACATAGTTTCAGTGCATGTGTGAATATGCTTATGCATAGATGCAATGCTTGCCTGTGCTGGGTTACCACTGATATCGTTATTCTGATGAGTAGAATGGAAATATTTTGAAATCACTAGGGCAAATTAAAAAAAAAGGCAGATTTGTTTCCAGCACCTGTTAAGTTATAGAACCTCGGACAGCTGACTTTGGCTTTTAGAACCTGTTTCCTCATCTGCAAACGTGGGAGATTCATCACCTGCTTTTCAGGGCTGCTTTATTGAGTAAACTAAATAGAATAATATACCGTATATACTCATGTATAAACCAAGTTTTTGAACACAACTTTGATGAAATGTTTTTGGGTAAAATCACTCAGGTTGGCTTATACTTGAGTACGTACGGTAAAGAAAATGCATTTGGCATAGTAGCTCACCATCACTTCTCCTTTTTTCCCTCTTGAACACAATAACTTCTTAAGGCAATGCATACAGTCTTCATTGCCTGACAATCGGGGGTGGTGGTTGTATGTCATACATATTTCTCGGAAAACCAAAATGTGAATCCTTAAGAGCAAGAAATAAACATTACTCATTTACTCAAGTAATGCTTCCAATTTTTCCAACTAATACTTCTGTGGGTACCCTTTTAGAGTCAGCCTTGTAGGCAGTGGAGCTATAGCTGTGAACAAAGTCTGCAAACTGTTCTGCCCTCATGGATCTTACATTCCAAGGGAGAGATATAAACAAGATCAAATATCGCATATGTCAAGTAATCAATATATTGAAGGTAATACCGAATTGATTGCATGAGATAGGAAGTGATGAACGGAGGGAGGCCTGGACTGAGATATAGTGGCTGAATGGCCAGGAGCCCAGTTGCAGAAGTTGGCTATAATCACAGAAGCAGCAGTTCCTCCATGGAAGAAAGATAAGGCTGCCGAAATTCCCACTTGCAGAAACTCAAAGGGCTACTTCATTCTGTCCGTTCAGGTCCCTGTGAGTCAGAAAGGGCTCAGTGGCGGTGAATGGGCCCAAAGATACAAAAACTATTCACTTTAAATAGGCCCTATTGTTAAGTTAAATAAATGCAGGCTGAAGAAAGCAAATTTTATAAGAATTATAAAAATGAGACTCAGCAAAAACAAACAGCATTGCCAGCGTGTTGAGTCTGACTCCTTGTCAACTCATGGTGACCCAGGTGTGTGTGAGCAGGAGTCTGCTTCCTACGACTGTCAAGGGACGGGCCTTCCCAAGTCACTCACCTGGCTTTCCCCCCTAGGTGTCTTTTATAGACTAGAGTTGGCAGTCTTTCTGCTTTCAGCGACTGCACTTGCCATTTTCACTCAGTGGTATTAGCATAAGCAGGTTCCTTACAGTCTGCAGAGCAACTGAAAACCAGCAGGGGGGTGGGCCAGGTTGGTGGGGGGCGGGAGGGGAGGAAACTCGAGCTTCAGGAAAAGCATATTTGAAGGCAGGTGTGTTTTAAAGAGAAGGCGATACTTAGCATGGCAGACAGCTGTCCCCCGTATTCTGTGGTATTATTTTATGCTACTAGTCAATGTAGGCATACTCTAGGGAGTGTGCCTCTGGAGGCCAAAGGACCTGTCAGTATTGATGTTTCAACTTTGAAGCAGTTTCCAGTAGGCCAGATGGGGTTCTTTGGAACAGAGTCTAGGTTTCCTGATAGATGTTCCTTATTCAAAGAAAAATCAGGCTCAAGTGATTTAGCATGGGTAACAGTTTGGCCTAAAACAGAATCTGATTTCAAAAGTCCTCATTTCAGACGAAAATTCAATTTATTCACTTATTTATGTGCTAAGTGTTTAGAGGGGACGTTGGGGGTTATCTACACTAAGGAGGGAGGCATCAATCAGGTATACATTTGTGGGTGAGATCTCTAGTTCACAATAACTTGTTTTCTCTTCTTCTTGGGTATCCCAGTAGCTGCCATTCCTAGCTCGTCTTGCAATTATGTGTGACCAAGTGAAGATTAGCCAATGAGTTGATAACAGAAGTGACATTAGAAAATCCTCAGGTCTGGCCCTTTAAGTCTTCTTTCAGGTGCTTCTCTATGTACTTCCCTCTCCCCAGTCCAATGTTTACCGCCCATGGCAAACTTAGAAACTGAGTGTTGGAGGTAGAAAAGTACCATTAGGCAGTTTTCTTGAGTGACTGTACTGTTCCTGGAAGAGACTCCTTAACCTAACAGGCAGACACACCCATATTTTACTTTTACAGGAGGAAAGATTTGGAAATTAGTATTTTATAGTGACTACTATGTCTTTAAATAATACAGAAATTAATACCATAAGTAGATTACTGCCACAATTAAACCGAAGTTTTGTGTGAATAACAAATCGGTTTTGAAGAAACAGAATTCACTCAAAGGAATATCCCCTGTTTTAAAGTTAAAAAAAAAAAAACCTATGGTACGACTGTTCCTTGTGATCACTTCTAAAGCAAATAGAGTGCCTTCACTAAGTCTGCAAATTATATAAGAAATAGAAAAGATCAATGTTTGTATGCATTGCTTACTTATTGCTGCTTCTACTAATAATTGCAAGAAAAGGATACACTCAAGAAAGAATGTTTCTGTTATTTAGTAGACATTAAAATGAAAGACAGAAATGTGAACCTTAGCATGCTTGGGAGCAGAAACAAAAGATGAAACAAAACACTTTTACAAAGAAACACACAATACACAATTATAAGAAAGCAAATGAAACCTACATAATAGGAAGAATATACCATGTTCATGGGTAGAAAGGCTTAACATTATAAAAATACCAAATATGCCCCAAAAGATATATAGACATAACTCAGCTCAGATCAAGAGTCCAACATCATTCTTTAAAGTGATGAAAAAAAAACACTGAGTATATGGAAAGGGAAAGGACCCAGCCTAAGGAAAGTTCTACTGAAGGAGAACAGCAAAGTGGAAACCTATCACTTCAAAACACTCTGTCTGGCATTAGAGTCAATACAGCATCAGCTGGTACAATAGAACCTAGATATAGCTCTGTCTGCATACCCTCAAAGTCTCACCACCATCAAGTCTCTTCTGATTCACATTGTCTCAATAGGCCTGAGGAGAACTGCTTCTGTGTTTTTCTGAGACAAAATTTACATGAGAGTAGAAAGCCTTATCTTGTTCCTGCAGAGCAGATTGTAGCTTAGACTTGATGATCTTGTGGTTAGCAACCCAATGGGTAACTTACTATGTCACTAGGCCTCAAACTGCCAGCAGGCAACTGTTTTTTGACAAAGGACCAAAGATTTTAAATAAGTGTTAGTCTGGGTAGACTAGAGAAACAAAATTCATAGACACACATATGTATGTATATAAGGGGGAGGTTTATATACAAGAGCAATTGAACATTGAGAAAACATTCTAGCCCAGTGCAGTCCAAGGTCATAAGTCCAATGTTAGCCCATATGTCTGAAGCCAATGTCTTCAGACTCCCAAAACACATGCAATGACATCACGACAATCACAGACCATGTGTGCAAAGTCTTGTGTATCCATTGGCGGTAGATGCATCTCGGAGCTGACAGAGGTGTCCTCATGGCTCCTCCAGTTTCCAGGGGTCAGGATCTGTCAGCATGATGCCATTTGTCTTATAGTAGAGCATCTCCAAGGGACTGAGTAGTGAGTCTCTCACCTCCAAGGAGGAAATACAGCCGGATTTCCCAGAATTCTCAGGAGAAAGCCATGCCCACACAGAGCTCTCATTGGCTATCTCAAGATTGATAGGCTAGACTCTACCTCAAATTGACATCAGATTATGTGACTGCCACAGAATGGAAGAGAGAGTCTCTTCTACAAACGTTGCTGGCATAGGTGGTTTTCCATTTGCAAAATAGTGGATCAGGATCTATACCTCACTCCATATACAAAAGCAAACTGAAAATGGATTAAAGACTTGAATGTATGTCCTAGAACTATAAGGACCATCAATAAAAATATTGGGGACAAAGTACCCCCAACCTATGGCATAAGTAAACTATCAAACATAATAAGAACATGCACACAAAGAAGACATAATGGATTAATGGGATCTCCTAAAAATAAGAAATTTATGCTCATTATAAGATTTCACCAAAAGAATACAAAGAAAACCTATAGACTGGGGAAAATATTTTTGGCAATGAACAAGGGACTGATTACGAAAACTATAGAAAACCACAACACCTCAACAAGAAAGATGGAAGTGATGCAATTGAAGAATGAGCAGAGAGCATGAGGAGATGGTATAGTAAAGAGGATATCCAAGTGGCCAACAAACATGAGGACAGCATAGTTATATAAACATTGCTGCATATAAGCAATGGGATACTATGCATCATTACAGAATAATGTTAACAGTGTGTAACACGATTGACATGGATGGACTTAGAGGATATCATGCTGAGTGAAGCTTGCCAAAAACAAATGACAAGTATAATAAGCTAGTCATTTCTTAAAGAATCAAGAACCTATTTTCATACTGAGAGATTTTTATGGTTATCAGGAATGACAGGAAAAGAGTGGAAAGGGGAAGCAACAGACTGGAGAAAGGATAGCTGTTAACACTGGAGAATGGGGAAGAAAATATGCTACAAAAGAGAGAGAGATGGTGGGAAAAAACAATGTAGTAAAGAACAATACCATTGAGATGTTTAATAAGTTATTTTAAATGGTGAATTGAAAAATGACCTGTTTTGCACACCTCCATCAAATTAACAAAAATATTAATAGCAAAAGAAGACTATGGAAGGAATATACAGAGTCACTGGACTAAAAAGAATTGGCTAAAACAAAACCATTTCAAAAAATAACATATGATCATGAACCAATGGTAGAAAAGGCAGAAGTTCAAGTTGAATTGAATGTCTCCAGGAATTGACAGAATACCGATTGAAATGTTTGAATGACTGATGAAATCCTGGAAGTGCTCACTCATCTATGCCAAGAAATTTGGAAGACAATTACTTGGCCAATTAACTGGAAGAATGCCAGAGGTGTGCTCATTCCAAAGAATGGTGACCCATCATCAACACAAGGCAGAAATCAAAAGATATCATCCTTAATATCACATGCAAGTAAAATTTTGAAGATCAGAGTGCTTCGGAAAGAAAGCTGCCTGAAATGTTAAGTGGATTGAGAAAAGGATGTCCACTGAGGAATATTATTGCTGATGTCAGATGAATTTTGGTAGAAGGCAAAAAATACCAGGAAAAAAAGTTTAATTGTACTTTATTATCTATGTAAAGACATTCAACTGTGTAGATAATAATAAGTATGGATGCCATTAAGATAAATGGCAAGTCCAAAATATTGTATTGTGCTGCTGCAGACCCAATACATGCAGGCTGGAGAATGTTTTGTCCGTAGGCATATCAGGTCTGCAAAATCATCAATACCAGCTAACATCACATGCCTCTCCAAATAGAGGCTGGTCCAACGATCACATTGGAGGTGAGTTAATTAAATTTCTGACCACTATGGCCTGTTGATGATGCTATAAAGATACAAATGGCCCTTGTAAGAAAAACCATTTCCTACCTCTGCAGGTGTACTTGGACGCAAAAGGCAGCTGTTTTAAGAGAAGAAGGGACTGTTGCATGGTTCAAAATCAGGAAAGATTTGCATTCTTGCCCCATGCTTATTCAATCTGTATGCTGATCAAATAGTTCAAGAAGTTGAGCTATCTGAAGAACTTGGCATCAGGATGGGAGAGAGACATGTTAACAACCTGGGAGAGGCACAGGCAATAAAACCTGCTTGCTAAGAGCAAGGAAGGCTTGAAGGTCTTGCTGAAGAAGCTCTGAAGGACTGCAACTTTCAGTACACTAACATTCAATGTAAAGAACCAGGCTCCTAAAGCTGATTGCGAAGTGAGAACAGGACCCTGGGGGTCGGATGGCAAGGCAGAGATTTGTTCTGTTGAGCATAGGATTGCTATGGGATGGGATTAACTTAACAACTCAAAACAACAACAATTTTACTTTGCATTCAAATACATTCCATTTTTCAGACTCTGCAATGAGGAGAACCAAGGAATATTATGTAAGCCAAAGAGAGGAGAGAAGAAGTGATTATGTCCCTGAAGAGGCTCCAAAGTGTGCTCTCTGTGTTTTTCTGCCTCCCCTGACTGAATGTTAACACTCTGAGAGACACCGAATGTCCTGTTTAAATATTGTAGAGTCTTTGTCCCTCTGGGCCTCGGTTAACTGCAGAACAGAACCACCTTCTCCTTACCACACTTCTTGTTATGTCAAATGGTTTGCACTCACTTGGTATTGTCAGTGAAATTTTGTTTCTGTGCTCTCAGAGAAAAGAAAGAAAAAAGAAATGTTGTTTCTGTAATAATATGTACAATGTTATATCTTGTTTTAAGAATATGAAAATAATTCCTGCAGATACTATATGATATGATTTACAGCTGTTAAAAAGGAAAGTTTTTGTTCAAACCCATGTCTTCCTGCTTCCAGCATTTACTTTCATTAGATTACATTACATCTTGGCATGAAAGATACAGCATCATTCTTTGAGGCGTGTATGTACTAGTGTTAAGATTAATCAACCTCTTCTCCTGTTTTCAGGTTTTAAGCAGATTTTCCCATGGCCCTGGTCTCAGATATAGGTTTGATTGTGTGTGTGTGTGTGTGTGTGTGTGTGTGTGTGTGGCTGTGACACTCTATAAGGAAGCTGTCAGGGCACAGTATAATGTAACGATCTGGGTGTGCCTAGCAAGCTAATGCAAGGACCCGTCTCCCTCAGAACCACTGATTCCACTGGGATTCTTTAAGTAAATGGAAACCTTAAGCCATTTGATCCTGAAAGGTTTTTTTTCTCCCTCCTGCAGAAAGCCAAGATCAGGTCCTTTCTTTGTGCTAAATCTTGCCATGATTAAATTGACTTTTTTTCATAGTGAGTTTCCAAAGCACTGAGTTATTAGCACAAAATGGTTTTAATAGGGCCCTATATTTTAAAGCCATGGGCAATACACAGCCTGGGTCCTTTATGATGAGTAATGAATAAAATAACCAAATCACTGATTTGTAAAGTCATCTCTCTCAGAATTATAATAATTTCCTCCATTACTCCATCCTCTTTTCCTTTCATTTTACATTTCTCCCCCAGTGCTGCTTGCTGCAAAGGGCACACAGCAGAGAAGCAGAAATTCTGATTTTCACAGGCAATCACCTTGGCTGGACAGACCCTTTCCCTCCTCTGGGCAGATCCTCTTGCCTGCACCCAGCTGCTCTTGCAATTGGAGAAGCAGCTGTATCTATTCCATTTCCCCACATGCTCCCTCCAAACCCCTCCTTCTCACCCATGAAGGCAATTGTCAGTCTTTTCTAATCTCTAGCTAACATCACCTTCATCCATGCCTACCCTCTCTGAGGGCACTATCCCAACCTCTGCCCCTTGTCTTGATTATTTAACAAACAGACACCATACTGGTAAGGATCCCAAAGACTTCTTTAAATATGATACGTATTTGTGTCTGCATTTTAAAAAATGAAATAAAATGAAAAACAGCTTTCCCTTTAGCATGGAGACAGAGTATTGGTCTTTGAAAGTGTCTCCTGCCCTCAGGGTGTATCTCATAGACTCCCCCCACTTCCTCCCCCTTCTCAGGAGATGCGTAATCTCTGATATAATTCTCAAGTGCAACTCTTCTCTGTCTCCCTTACAGGAACCAAGAGTCCATACTGGTAAACTGACCTGAAGTAAAACAATCCTCATATCCTCTCCTACCATAGACATATTGGATATTTTAACAAAGGAGGAAAAAAATACAACCATCACAATAAAACAGGATAAAGTCTAGACCCTCTGGTCCTCTCTTGCCCTGGAGACATTTTAGAGATGCCAGGGAACACAGGGTAAGCAGAGCATTTCCATGAAAGCGTTTTGGTTTAATCGCTGAACAGCTTCATGCCAATGAATCATCCCTTAGTGAGGAAGAAGCGCCTGCAGAGATCCATTCAGCCCAGTCTGCCCACGATTGGAGCAGGAGTGAGAGAGATGAATGCTCAGGCATCCAGCTGTCACCCGCTCACCAGGCAGCTGCAGGACCAACCAGAGCTGCATGGGAGGCTCAGCCATGGAAAAGCATTGCCTCCTGAGACCCTCCGAGATGTGGAAGGTGATGTCAGAGCCTATGCATGGTCTTTTCTCCAGTCCTCACCAGGCAATCTCATCCAAAGTAGGGCCAATTGCCCATAAGGCAAGCTCTTCTTTCCTGACCTGCAAACTTCAGACATGGTCACTGAACATCTATTTTGATTCCAAACTTCTTCTACCCTCCTTTTAACACAAATGAATTCCAGTAAGAATTTGAGTCATTAGAAGGGGATTGAGCTATTTAAATATTTACACACACACACACACACACACATACACCTCCATAGTACATAATAATGAGAGTGTGTTGAAATGATGGCAGGTAAATGGACAGGTACAGAGAATAAAGTCCTTGCCACTGACTCTGTTGATTCTGATTCACCTCTCTCGCACAGAGACGCCGATGGAATGCTTGACAAGTCATTGTTTATTCTTCTTCGCCTGCTAAAGCTTTACTTATATGTTTGTTGTAAAATTTTTCAGTTCCAATTATAACTATTCATCTATGTAACTTCCAATAATGAGATTAAATGCTTTGAGGAAGATCACTAATGCATTGTGTTTGTACATCCTAGTTCCAGGGCCGCTTGGGTCACATAGTAACTGCTCAATAAATGCCTGGAGGTGAAAGAATACAGCTAAGTGAGGCTGTGTGGCACTTGCTTTTGAAAGCACATTGAAGAATATTACAACACCATGAATTTTATGTCAACATTTTATTTTCTCCCCTTTCATATAGTTCTGGTTTCTTTTCAATTATTTAAAAAGTGTGTGCCTCATGTAGTTTCAAATCAGTCAATGCCATATATCAGTATTGTTAAGGGACAATCTGAATATAACTTAGATTAGTTAGCAGCAATAAAGTTAGAAAGCTATCTTTCTGTCACCCACCAGCCGTTAATTAATTGACATGTGCAAAGGGCAAGGAGTTCCACTAGGGAATGGTCCACATATTAACAAAAGCTATTATCACTAATTGCCATTTGGCAATTAGATGTCACAATATCTATTATCATATCTATAGACTCGTGAGTGATTGAACAGCAATATCTGGATGTAAAGTATTGTCAGAGGTGTAGATCTTTCAAAGTCTACCCGCTCTGGGCAGGGAGAATGGCATCTTAGGGTCGCCTTCTGGGCAATTTTGAGTTAATGATGAGGCAAGTGGTTCTCAAACAGCATCAAACAATAAACCCTTATTGGATTACCAGACAATGAGCTAATGGCCACAGAGAGACTACCTGATTGTATCTTAAGCAGAGCAGTGAAAGGATTTCTGTGACTGATTGCATCTCCATAACTCATACGGACTATACTTCACCTTGGCCAGAAGTGCACTGCATTTTTGAATGCCGACATAGCAAGACACCTTAAATCATTACAACAATTCACAATGGGTGAACTTTTCAACTTTAGTGTTTAAATTTGAAGAAACGTCAATGACATTTGCTCCAATTGCTAATAATTCCATCATACATTTTTTGGAGGGAGGGGCAGGGATTTGAGCTTTAGTTTTGGAATGTCCAAAGAGCAAAAATTACATCACCTTGCCCTCTTCCCTTCATCAAGAGGAAAAATTGACTTAGAACCACGCAGTCATCAGAACACGTGGAAGGATCCCACGTGGCACAGCAGCAAGCAGTGTGTGCCTGGTAGGTGTGAGGCCAGTGTGAACTCCCAGCCATTCCTGCAGGGAAAACAGCCGTCCTCTTCTCCCAGAGAGGGTCCAGCCTTGGAAATACTAGGGTGTGGTGCTACTCAATTCTACAGGACTCTTAGGAGTCAGAATGGACTCTGGGCCAATGGGTTTGGCTTGGGAAAGTCACGGAACATGACAGAAATGCTTCATGAAACAGACTGGCATAGGAAACATAAGAATGATCTTAAACACATCAAAGATTGTGCAGATGGTGCAGGACGAAGAAAAGTTGTGTTCTGTTATGCTTAAAGACTCCCCCTCCCATGGTGAGGAACAAGAGAAAAGTGGGTGGAAGGTGACAGAGGATGAGCAAGATATGAAACAATAATCCATAACTTATCAATGGTTCACAAAGAAGAGCAGGTGGGGAAGAAGGGAAAAAGGAGAAGCTGAAATCAAGGGCTCAAGTAGAAAGAAAAGCTTTGAAAATGATGATGGCAGCATATGTGTGAATGTGCTGGACACATTGGATGAATGATGGATTGTGATTAGAGATGTAAGAATACAAAATAAAAGCATTTTATTAACAAAAGAAAGTCTTCATGAGTCAAAGCTGACTCAGTGGAAACTAACAATAGCAAACCCATCAGGGCAAGGTAAGAACTCTGTGGTTCCACCTTAACTTCGAATCTATGTGGGTCAAGGTAAAGTGTCAACAGAATGAAACAGGATTGTCACCTTCCTACAGACGTGCAAATGTTAAATAGAACAGAGGTTAAAAGCTCATGACACCTTAGATTCAAAAATATTCCATTTGCTCTTAACTATGCATTGCTGTGAGAACCAGGTATTTCATAGGGTCTCCATGCTATGGATTTGTTTGCCAGCAGATGTTAATAGATATTTTTGATAAAAGGGCTCTGTGGCCAGATAGAGTCAAATAATATGTAAGTGAAAGTGTAGGTCAAAAATATGCTAGCATATTTTGAAATGATGGGCTCTTAGCCGTATGAGGTTGGGCTGCTTTTTGTACTTTTGCCTGCATTGTTTTGTCTCCCTGAGTTTCTTAATCATTGATAAGATGTGTCTAGGATAACAAGTTCCCGAACAAAGGTGACTTGGGAATAACCAGATTAAATGATCTAAAGCAGTGTTTCTTAAAGATAGCAATACTATATAGGGGGGCACAAGAACTCTTTTCATGGATGGAGAGTGTGGCAGTCATGTGCTTATGTTAATTTTATGATTGAAATGTAGGGGTGGAGTCTAGCCTGTTAATCTGGAGATAGGCATTGAGCAGCCATTGAAGCCTCTATGTGGGCATGGCTTTCTTCTGAGACTTCCGGGAAATCTCCCAGTATTCCCAAATGAGAAATTATCTTCCCCAGTTGTTAGGAGTTAGTCTCAGAGGCGATGAGTCACGGAAAAGACAAGATGGCAGCGTCCGAGAAGTTGGAAGAGCCAGCAGGGAGACCACATGGCTTTGCCTTCATGGAACCAGACCTCTGAAGCTGGAGTGGCATGCTGTTGATGACCCTGAGCCCTGGAAGCGAGGAGCCATGGGGAGACGCCTGCCAGTGCCAGAATTCTGCACCCACTGACCTGTGACTTCGTGAGTCGGAAGGAGACTTTTTAGACTGATTTCGGGCACATGGGTTAATACCGGACTTATAAGTTTGTACTGGACTGGATTGTGTCCTGGCCGTCTTAGTGTCACATTCCTTTTGTATATAAACCCTTTCCTTATATCTATATGCGTGTCTTTGAAATTTGTTCCTCTAGTCTACCCAGACTAACACAGAGAGGGCTGCCTAAGCAGATACTTCCACTTTCCTTGGACTGTGGACTATAGTATAAAAACTTTTCATTTCAGCAGGTGGGGAGTGGGGGCGGGCAGTGCTGTTTGCTTTTGTTTTTCTGAAAAGGGAGTGAGAGGCCAAATAAGTTTGGGAACCTATGTTCTCAAGTCGCCTCCATTTCAAGAAATTTGAGAGTCTCACACTATGTTGAAGAAAATATATACCGTAATACAAAACATTCAAATCATCAGTTTCCTTGAGATCCTTAGATTTGATTTGTGAAGGATTTGTATCAAGTTGCAATACTGTGTCCTCCCTGGCTGACTTGCAGTCCATAGATAGTCAAGGGCTTGACATTTTTGTTTTGTTTAACCTTAAACAAATGTTATTCTTAAATTTCCGGAGTTAACCCTCAGTTTTCTTTTCTTTTAAAATCAATTAGTTCATTAATTAACAGCTTCAGTAGTACACAAGTCACACATATTTCACTAGTTCACTTGAATTCATAAGAGCTATATAACAATCACCACTATCAATTGCTGGAGATTTCTTCTTCCTTATATTGGATATTAGCTCTCTCTGCCTATCTCCTATGTCATGCCCTTTTCAAACTATTTATCTAGTCGTTTCTACAGGTTTACCCTATAGCTTTAGTGGTCACTTCACGGGAGGTGGCACTGAGCAGTAGTTCATAAGAACTAAGCGTTCTTAAACTATGATGACTATCTGTGAGCTCAAAATCACTCATATATCTATATCATGCAGGCGTGCATGCGTGCATGTGTGTGTGCATTGCTCACTGTGATAGTGAAGGTTTATTGTGCCGACCTGACCAATGAACACATGCGGGGTTAATTGAAGGGGGAGAGGGGAGATAAATGACTCTGGAGAATTTCATCCTACTGGTTTCTTGCTCTCTGATGTTTGAGTCAGTTGCGGCTACCGTACTTAGTTCTCTGCTTCAGCTTGCCAGACTCACTTCCTGTGAGACATCTCTGAGGAGAAGTCACAGGGACCTTCCCTGATACAGCGCTGGAAGCTGGAGAAGCCACGTGGAGATTCCTGTCAGCACTCAGATGCTTGCACGCTCAATGATTCAGCTTTCCACCTGCATTCGGCACCATTGAGTATGTTTTGTAAGTTTGAGGAGGATTTTGTATATCAGTGTCGGACATGTGGACTACTGTTGGACTTAAGGGTTTGGATTGGACTGTGTTGGGATGCTTTCTTAATGTATACTTACCCTTTATATAGAGCTCTCTCATAAAATATGAGTAACTAAGAATTTTGTTTCTTTAATTTACCCAAACTAACTCACTCACTTTAAACTCTGGTTTATATATGTCTCTGGTTCATTATTATTAGTGTGCTGAATGCTATTATTCATCATCTCCATGGGCTATGTGGTAGTTCTATTAACATCACCATTAATATAACCAATGTTATAGAATTTAAAAGAGTGTTGGGAAAAAGAAATTATACTACTTGTTAGACCAAAGTACATGGATTGTTCATTCGTACAGATTAAGGACTTATGTGACTGGATACTATTTACACAAACAATGAGGGGTGGACTTTGGCAAAACTTTAAATACGGTTTATGCATAAAGGAAGAAATAGGCTAACCATGTCACAAAAAGGCTATGAGAGTACAGAAATGGCACATATATAATAGTCCTGGGTTGCCATTATTGGGTATCCTAAAGGCAATGACTTCCTCCTCATGCACAGTCTTGGGAGAGTAGATATCTGTTTCTTTTCACACAAGGGTCATTCAGCCTTAAGTCCATGGAAGAAATCCAGTCTCTTTATTCTGTGACCAATCTGTTCAAGGTAAAGTCCAGTTCACTCAGTGGGAGTTCCAAATTGAATCCTTCTGGTATGACTTCTGAAAGATGTTGTGCATCTCCGAAGGGCAGACTATGATATCCTGCTTGCCTAAAGTACACAGCCTGAGCGATCAATGGCTGACCAAAATGAGGACATGAGTGGTCACTTAGTGATATGCTCCCATGCCTATTCTGCCATTGGAGGTCTATTGACTTCACGCCAACATCTCTGTTTGCTTGAGTCTAGAGAGCTCCCTCTTTTCTTTTAAGAAAGAGCTTCCTCTTCAGACATTAATTCTAGCTACTTCCACAGACAATCTTGAAAATAAGATGAGCAACTTTTTTCATAATGCATCTTCTCCACAAATTATGTTCTAGCATATCAGATGCCAAATAAAATGCAATTCCATTATACTGTTAATAACTTGTGATAATGAAGGTCTCCCTTCATCCCCCATTTTTCTTACAGCAACTTGTACTGCAGAGGTTTACAAATTCTACTTACTGTTTCAGATCGTAATCTGGTAAAAAGAAACCAAATCTCATTTATTATATAACTTCATGCTATAATGCCAACCCTCACTGGATACATTTAAGTAAACCTTTCACTGTGTTCCAAACAAAAAACAAAACACTGCCAACAAGTCAAGATCACTCATAGTTACCATCCTGTGGATTCCTGAGACTGATTGTGGGAATAGAGGGGCCCATCTTTCTGTCGCTGAAGCTGGTGGTTTCGAACTGCTGACCATGCTGATCACCGTCCAACTTGTAACTATGGCACCACCATGGTTTCCCAAGTCACACATCTATAATACTGATTATATAATGTATATTGGGGGAGTGGATGTCAGTGAGCTTGCAAGAGCAAGGTTCTGTGAGGGAGGCATTGGTTAAGCATGGTCTGATCTCAGAGGCCTAGGACTAAAGAAGAACCAGAAGCCTTCAGAAAGTTCATGGAACATTTCCACTATCTGTTCATTCCATTTTTTACATGAACTTTTGGAAACCGCCTCGCACACCTTTATGATTGGTGGAGCCCAAGCTGTGAGCCATTAAAATGTACAGAACTAGCTGGCATGCGCCAAAGGTCTTTGCGTAGCATACATCAGCTCTTTGTTTTCACAATGGGAATAGCAGATGCTCTTGGAAATTTGGCAGCAAGACGCGAGGAGAGAGACAAAGCACAGCATAGAGGCAGAAACTCTTAGATTTAGGTTTTTGTTTTTGTTTCCTTGTTAAAAATGCAGAAAAAGTACCCCACTGTCCCCAACTAGCAAACACCATGGTGGGGGGTGAGACAGCGAGTGATGGATGTGCTTCTGAAGAGGTGAGCACTCTGCATGTGATTGGCCAAACAGACTTTATTTCTCATGCACGTGTAGCCACCGAAAGCGTCCAATGTATGGCACCTGACACTTATCCCCAGCATCTAGGATTGGGTGGTGGTGGGGGGGGGGGAGATTTGATCACCTCCTATGCATATGAGGAAAGTAAATATCAGAGAAGATTAGTGGGCATGTACTCTCCCCACACCACGTGCACGTTTCATTCTGTGTGTTCCTCATGCTGCTCTTCATTTAGGTAACAATTGTAAGAAATCATGTGCAGCTGACTTTGTATTCTGAAAGTGCTTCCTCAACCTATGGATCTTGAGACTCCAGAGAGCTTCCTGGATTTGGTTATTTATACTATTAATTGAATTTATTGATTTGTACATGTGGTTACTCCTAAAACACAGAGCCAAGGGTGGAGGAGGTGGGGCAGACTCTGAAGCTTCTTTTTAAATTATCATGGGGTTAATCAGTGTGCCAATATTCTATAATTAAAAAGCACAAAGCTGGAATAAGAACGACTGGGGGTGGGGAGTCATGGCTATGGCAGAGAACACTTTAAGACAGCAAATATAAAGAGAACACTGGCTCTCCATCAAATGTAGAGGCAGTCAAAGGGGAGGGAGAGCTCTCCAGGACAACAGAGTACCCCTTGCAATTGGTAGAAGAAGCTGAAAAGAAAATAATAACTGACTCAGTTCATCTCCAATCTGTACAATGGTCTTGATTCTAACCACCCCCCAACCCTCTTCTCACCACATCAACATTGTTCAACTTGATATATGGAAAGCTGGGTTCAATGGCACTTCAGACTGACCAAGTTATAAACAAATAAAGAAAGAAGCAAACAAATTGCACTAATCACATGTTTAAAATGGACCCGAGGACTTGTAATTTTTTTAAAGGGGTAACAAGACCTCATAGAACATGGTTATAGCTTATACTAAGTGTACTTACTTATCATTTGTTAGAGGTCTTACTTAATTCATGAGATTTACAGGGTCCCACTTTCTTGATCACTGTAGCTCTATTCCAGCACAGAGCATACCACGGAGCTCTCAAAAATTAACTAGAGCAATTTCTGGGAAGATAGCTCTTTCTTTCCTGGTGATCATAGAGATTTTCAATCCATTTCTATCATGACCTTATTTCTTTGAAGGGTAATAGTGCTTAGTTGATGATTATCAAATCCTACCTTTATATTCCCTCACCAGAAGGAAATTGTTGAGAAATGACATTTATATTGACTCAGGCTGCATCAATGCAAAAATAATATTAAATAGGTTATTAAGGCACCTCAAAGTGCTATATACATTTTCTAATGGAAAGCTATGGGTGCATCTGACCCAGAGATAGATAGATGAATAGATAGATGATATATAGATACTAATATACATGTTTGCTAATCTCAGTAGGGTGACTCAAGAGAAAGAAGCTTCCAAATATTTATAAAATTAATGGAGCTATCTAAGCATTTATGTTCATATTTTTTACTTGCTGCATGTGTATGTGTGTATATGCTGCACATGTGTGGCTTTTAAATATGGGAAACTATATTTCCTATAAAAGTAAAAGAGATTATTTTGAGCTGAAGTTGTAGAGGGTAGATATGTGCAGATGGTGAACAAGGAAAGCAGGACACTGTTTTATTTGAATATTTTTTAAGGTATAGCATGAATCACATGAAAATGTATGAAAGTGATCCACTGAGAGTCCAAAAGTCAACTTAATGTAAGGAGATTTCTTTATGTGTTACCAAGCTAAATGGAATGGACACTCAGAGAAGGATAAAATATTGGCAACTCAAACATAATATTTGTAACACACTCCAGATTTTCAAAATTTGAAACTAGTTCAGGCTATGTCTCACTTCCACATTTTATTTTAAAGATCTTATAATCTAGACACTCATTATACTGGTAGTTTATAATTACATATTGTTGAGAATATCTTAGGCCTGAACAATAAAAAGAAAAACATTACCCAAAGAAAGAAAACAGGGGAAAAAATGGGCAAAAGCCTTGGAAAAACATTTTTCCAAAGAAGATATATGTTTTGTCCAGATGGGAATGAAAGCATTAGTAAAATGCTATTCCAAGCCACAGTGAGTGCATACCCCTCAGGATGGCTATGTAGACAACACATGTTCGCACGGATATGGAGGAACTGGAACCCTCCTCCACCGTTGGTGGGAGTAGAATGGTTCAGATACTATGAAAAGCAGTTTGGCAGCTCTTTCGCAAGTTAAATGTCGAATTACCACGTGACCCAGGAACTGCACTCCCAAACAACTGGAAGAACAAATCAGAACCTTGAACACTAATGTTCACTGTAGAATTATCTGTAACAGCTAAAGAATATAAAGAGCAAAAGTACCCAAGAGATAAGATTAGGTAAACAAATGTGGTGCGTGCATACATACAGAGGACTACTACACGTGTCCATGAAGAGAAATGAATTTCTAATCTGTGCTATGCCTTTGAAGGCTATGAGGAATAGGTCAGACACAAAAGGACCCATGTCGTGTGATTCCACTTCTATGAAATAACTGAAGTAGGAAAATGCATAGGTACTGTGAGCAGGGAAGGGAAGGGAGAAAGTATTGCTTAAAGGACACCTTGTATCTGTTGAGACTAAGAAAAACTGGAAATAGACAGTGATGACAATTGTGAACCTCGTTAACATGGTTACAGACACTGAATTGTACGAATAAAAATGATTGAAATAGAAAATGCTTCATTACGGATATTTTACTGAAAGGAAAATAAAAAGACTCCATCCAGCATTGTACCTTCACTGAGTTTTCACAAGTACTATGTCAGACATTTTTTTTCAGAGAAACGAACAAGGGCAACTGAGCATCTATAAATGATGCAGTTATAATTTGAAATAAGCCAGTCTAGCTTAAGAATCTGTTCTTATGGATTTATCTAAGTTTTTGATAACTTGTACATTTGGCTTATTCATCTCTTAGATGTTATACTATGCTCATGTTGGATTATACTAACGTAGGTATGGAATTAGCGTGTCATCAAAGAGACATACAGATATGTGCAGATATTAAATACGTTAATGTTGATTACAGACCAAACTACCTATAGAACAAACATTGCTAGATGTTAAGCAAAACATAAAAGGATTCTTATCTCTAAAACATTATGCAGAAATAGATTTTAGATAAGGAATAAACTCTCATACACACACATCATACTTCACTCATTTAGTTAAACAGTGTTGTATGAATGTTTATACTAATTAGTCTTCTAAACACAGTCTCTGGTGCAAATGTTTCCCATGACTTCCTATTAATGAAAATCCTGGTGGTGGGAACGTCTGTCAGGGAGGCTAACAAACTTGGCAAGCACAAGACACGTACCATTTACAACAAAGGTACATGGACCAGAAGAAAGAGATTCTCTCACATGAGCACCCTGGAACCCTGAGCCCTGAAGGAAAGGATAGGGAAGTGTATGAGTTGACAACCAAGTGGCCAGAAGGGAGGGAGACAGCTTCACTTACTCAGACCCAGCAGAGGCACTCACACTGGTGGCTGACGCTCACCAGGGGAGGGTCTTCCTTGTTCTACACATCCTCCTGGTGAACCTAGGCATGGCCAGCCCCCAACACGCGCACCCAATGGTCAGTTACAAAGGCCCTGCCCAGACTCTGCTCAATGTGAGGTCAGAGCGGCTCCTTGTGAATCTGCTCCTGGTGCACCACCCATGGAGAGCGACAGATGACTGAATCCACAAACTATGGAGGAAGAGTGGGTGGGATCTCCAGAAGTCTAGGTTGTGGACTTCTCACAAGCGCCAGAGTGTACTACAGCTAAGTTGTCCATACACACACGCACACACACACACACACACACACACGCCCTCCCCTTTTCTGGAAGAAAGGGAAGAACCAAATGGATGTGACGATCCACAGGAATTAGCCTTTCCTTTCTTGGTGACATAATTACAGATGAGAAAAGAAGGCAAGCCACCGCCTTTGTCAATGGAGTATTCTTTAGGGAACTTGGGTTCATTCTAGTGAATTTAGAATTCCTTATTGGTGCTAAAGAATGAATGTTTCCTTTTTCTTGCTATTGCTGGTAATCCACATGCTTAGTAATTTACTCATGTGATTATTTGTTGTCTGGTTTGAACTGGTTTAGATTATTGAGAGGGGACGTAATGATGTAGAATTTTCCTCAATAATAGGAGTTCAAAATGAGTGTTAAACCACAGTGCATCCATTCCAAAAATCTTTCAAATAGTTTTCATTTAAAAAGAATTGGTGAAGTTATGTATGGTGCTATTTTTTATTTCTTAAAAAAAATCAGTATTCATTGCAACTAATACTATGCTAGACAACTTAAAGAAATACAGAGGACACCTCAATATTCTTGAACCTAAAGGTGGATAAACTAAAATAGTGGAAGAAGCTGTGCTAAGGATACTTCAGTCGGGGTAGTTTCTGAAGGCTTTACAAACACAAACACATTTCAAGTTCGGTGGACAGGAAAATGGCCTAAGGACTTAGGAAGAGCAGAATAACAAGAAATCAGGCAAAGATCCTAACAGATAGTAATACATAACCCCAAAAGCAGTGGGTTATTGACCCAGAAACAATGGAATAGAAACGACTGCTCATTAAAGGAATCATGAGTAAATGTGGTACGTGATCGCTGGAAACTGTAGCACCATGAAGCAACAGAGAAGTCATAGTCTGTTTTATTTTGTGTTGCTTTAATGTACTGGTAAGCTTGTTCACAATGTGAAGAAAAGCAAAGCTACACCCATGCTTTTAGATACTGAGGCAGACTTCAAAGTAATTACTTAAGTGAATAACACACAATTATTAAGCTAAAAATAAAAACTATTATTGTCCTTCAATAAATACTTATAAAACAAACTTACTCATCTGGTCAGGTGCCATAATTGTGAAGTACTCAAAACATTTTTGAGAGAACTCCACTGTTTTTCATTTCTATTTTTTCATAAACTTGGTGAAGCCCTCTCACTGTAGTAACCTGCTGGGCTGCTCCCCACAAAGTCAGCAGTTCGAAACCACCCGGCACTCCGTGGGAGAACAAGGGGAGTCTTTACTTGCATGAAAGGATTTAGCCTCTGAAATCCCCAGGGGCAGCCCTATCCTGCCCCATTACGTCTGAATTGACTGGATAGTTGGAGGTCAGGCATCACCTCCACCTTAATTTTGCCAGCCCCGAAGAAAAGTGATGCTATGTACCCATTGTGTGGCCAGAAGATGACAAGACTATTCAATATCACCAATCAGTGAGGCCACATAGTGAATAAGTGACAGTGACGGGATGTATACTCAGGGAGAAGGGTTCTGTGTGCTTAATCGCTGCACTAAACTTGCTAAGAAACAAGCCATTGACAAAGGTAATGCCAACCCACTCTCATCCTTTCCAGCAGCAGCCCAGCACTGAGGCAAAGTGCCCCCGAGGCTCCTTCCTTCCTTCCTATGGAGATGGAAACATAGAAATAGACACTGCTGCCTGGGGGTAGAGAAAGCTTCCAGCCTAGAGTGCTGGTTATCATCTGTACAGTGTTCAATGTCCGTTCTGTACAGTACATAAAATGAGACATACGAGGGGCTTCACGAAGAGAAGTGTCGAAAAAGCTTCTGTTCATGCAATTGTCACCTTAGCCAAACCATGAAGTGATGACATCTGTGAGGTGGCTCTCATGGTAAAGGCATGGAAGACTTACCCTGCTCTCCATGACTCAAGTCTCCTAAACCAACAGGTGACAGGAGACCACTTACTTGGGCTGAAGTCTAAGCAGCGTGGGTGAAGGTGCCATGGTGGCATTGGTCAACTGCAGAGAAACCTGAACCAGGACACAGGGTGAGGCTGCCAATGAGGAGAGGATTGAGGTGAGAAAGACCAAAGCCCCAGAGGGATCTGGAACAGTCGTGGATCTTCAACCACCTCCTCCTCATAGCACGCCCACCTCTCTTGACTAACACAAGCAAGTAAACAGACTGGCTGCCATCTCTTCAATGCCGACTCAGAGGAAACTTTCTACACTTCAGACTAAATACGCTCACACTGCAGTGGCCAACTCGTTCATAAGCAACTTACTACCCAAATTGACAACAGAATGACCCCTCCTTGGGTCTTCATCTTGACTCACATGCTAATTGATTGTTAAAAGCCCCGCTGCTGCACTGTCTTTGCCCCGCAATTAACTGGGTTTTGATTACAGATGTTGCAGGTACAGAGGTGGTGTCCCCTTGCTTGCTGACAAACGAGTCCATCAGGTAGGTGTTAACACAACAGGGACCTTCCGCAGACACAAACTGCAGCCCGAGAACAGTCTGAGGAAGCAGAGGAAATAAGGGGGTGGGAGGCCATTTGTGTTACGGCTCTTAAAAGCCTTATTCAAAATGCCTTTGGGGGGAGAATATGTGTGATTTATAAAGATAAAGAAAAAGTAATTACAACCCCTGTGGCCTGTTAGAGATAAAATATCTTAGCAATAACCCCAGAGCATAAAAAGAAAGGGATAAAAAGTATAGTATATTCTTACTCCCACACATGAGACTGTCTATTAAAACAGAGGAGCAGAGCCATTGAGTGAGGAAGACAGAAATCCTGATGAGAGAGGGTAAGAAGACAAGGAGCAGGACCTTGTAACACCTTCCAGAAGCCCCGAGTCCAGTTTTTCTGGGCCTGTCTATGGATACCAGCAGAAGCCTGAACATTTTCAAGCTACAGAGCTGGTTCTGGAGAGCTCTGGAAGTCTTCCTGGGCACTCAATGGGCTAGGGATGCTGTACACATCAATGCCCACCTCAGTGCATGCTCCCGTGATCCAGAACAGAAGGTTATTGGGAAAAGCAGATCCTGACTCCAAAATTCTATCATTTCTCATTCCAACTTTGCTGTGAAATGGCCGTCACTTCATCTGCTTAATCATAGCTTCCTTATTCCAGCTAAACTAGGAAAGAGGCGGGAATCCCTATTTTTTATAGGATTATTGTGAGAAATTTATTGTGGTATAAATGGTACGAGAATGCTTTCACAAGTAGAAAGCATTCCTTTGTTGAATGTTCAGTACTGTGTGTTAGGCACAGAGTGAGACATCATATATACACTGTTTCTAACATGTTTCAGTACAAGGTGGGATAGTTGCAGTTATTTTAAAGGTCAGCGGACATTTGGGAGATGATATCATTCCCATCTTCCTATCAGAATGTATTCAGATATCTCTGGATCATAAATTCTCACAGAGATTCTGAATATACTAAGCAATTAGTGGGAAATGTGCTGCACAGCCCATAGAAAAACTGGTTTTCCGAAACACTGAAAACTGTCTCTATTCCCCTTCTTTTCTTCCAGGAAGAAACTGTTTATAAACCACTGCCATGCCTCAGGCTATCAGACAAAAAGGAGACGGAACAGGTAACATGAGAAAAAGGAAAAAACCTTCTTTGTTTAGTGGCTTAAATTATGTTTTCTTCTTTATTGATCTGGTGATTTCTGTTTTGAACATAGTGAAGAGAAAATTGGTGCTGCTGTCATTTCCCTCCCCAGCTCCTCTCCATGCCCCCGGCCCAGCACTGCCTGATCCAGGTCCTCATTATCTTCTCCTGTGGCTCATTGTGTTTGCCTCCTAACTGCTGTCACTTTGGTCACATGACCACCAGAGTGGGCTCCCTCCAAGCCAAAGTCAAGCAAATAAACAATACTCACAAAACCAGTCCAGTCAAGATCTTGGTCGTCTCATCCTTAGCAAACTATCAATACCTCCTCATCTCTCTCAACACTGTTCAAACCTGGAAAAAGATCATCTATGATTTTTAGACCATTTTCCTGTCCTATTTGGTGGTCTGCTTGAACTCAGTGGTTGTAAATGCCAGTTGTGTGCAGATGGACTCCCATGGGAAAATCCCCTGCGTACACATTGGCCTTGAAGGTCTAACCACTTACCTCAATCTGCTTCTGTAACATCTTCAGCATTGGAAACTCTGGATCAAAACTTTGGAGCTAGCCTTTGACTCTATTTTTCTCACATGCTGCATCTCATCACTCAGAAAATCCTACTGGCTCCTTCTTCCACAGTGTCTTTAGGAGTTTATCCACTGAAACCACCCTTATCACCATCACCTACTGCATGAGTGACTGCAGCCACTTTCTAACTGGCCTTCCTTTCTGCAAGCCAGCCCTGGATGCATTCTAGTCTCAATAGAGCAGTGACATCATTATCATTATCAAAGACAGTGGAGACATATTTCAGTAAGATGATAACTTACAGAGTTGTACTGCAACAAATATTGGAGAAACCACTTGAAAAGGATACAAAAAGTGATCCTAGACTCCCAAATATCACTAATTGGAGAGTTAGAACAAAATGATCAGGAACTCGGAAACTCTAAGAGTGCACATGCAATGACTAATTCATCCTAGAGGAGCCACCTTGGGAGGAGAGGAAACAATGTCCATGGGCGAGGAGTCCAAGTAGGCAACCTCCTGGAGAATGCAGCTGGAGACAGATAGTGACTAAAGGAACCTGGAAAGAAAGAAGGCAGGCAGGTGGTCTGCTGGATCCAAACTAGTAAGAGGAGGAGATACAAATGGGTCCCTTAACTTTAAAACTAGGGTATCTTAGAGAAGGGCCAATGGGGCGAACTGGAGCTGGCTTAAAATGTGGACCCTTAGTATAGGGAACTGATTACACAGGGAATGAACCTTGGCAGAGGCACAAGTCATGCAGGTGGACGAGATGCAGAGTCCATGGAAGGGCCCAGAAACCAATGACGGGACTTCCTGTTGTAGGGTTGCGTGCCCATTTGAGCAGGAGACATCTACTGTATACTGAAATCTAGCCCCAACCAAACCATCTGCCATCAGAGTCAATTCTAAGTTAGAAAAATCTTGTAGGACAGAGCAGGACAGTCTCATTGAGTTTCCCAGGCTGCAAATGTTTATAGACACCCACTCCTACAATTTTCTCCTGTGGAGGAAGTGGAAGGTTCAAATGACCCATATTTGCTTAGCAGTCAAGGACTTTAATCACTGCATTACCAGGGTTTACCTAAATAGGGATAAAGTGGAGTAATAACTAGACCTTCTCCCCTGAAGAAGCCTCCTGCTAATCTTACTTGCTCTCTCATTTAACACCCTTACTCCCATGATCCCAGAGCCCTCATGGTGGAGTGAGCCACACATTGGGCTGCTAAACATACTGTCACCTGTTAAAACTGAAGAGAGGCTTTGCCCCCATAAAGATTATCCGCCTTAGAAATCCAAAAGGGCAGTTTTAAAGAGAAGATCACCAGGGCAGAGCTACACTGGCTCTCTGGAGTCAGGAAGAGTACATCACAAGGGCAGAGTGACTCTGGTTCTATGGTGTTCTAAGGATTTCAACTCCACGGCAGTGGGAGTGGGCGTGCCCGTCCCCACCAGCTCTGTAGTGAAGTGCTAGCAGCCACACACACCTACAACTCAAGGCAAGTATCAACCCTCCTGCCTCTCTCCCAGACTGGGCTATAAGGTGCTACAGGGACAAGCCTTATAGTCTCCATGAATTCCCTTGCAATGTAGAACCTTGAAGATCTACTACCCCTCCCTTTTGGCTCATAAAACAAAACATTCCTAAGACAGGTCTTCTGCTCCCTTTGCCTAGCCCAAGCCTTTTGAGAAGCCTGGCCTGTGAGGAAAGATGCCCAGTATCGCTCCCAATGTACCACTCATTCACCCATCCTGCCTGAGTTCACCAAGCACCCTGTCCCACCCTTGAAGTGACATAATCTTGGCAACCTGTTTACTACATACATGCTCAACACGATATTGATCCTCTCACACGGTCTGAGCATTCTAGGATATCACCAGCATATCTTTTATCTTTGTCACCAGGACATCGATTCATCACTAAGCAATCAGCCTGCCACATCCACCAGAGGTGTACTATATGCCTGCATCTGAAAAGAGAACTTCCCTCTGGGGCCAGAATTATAGCCCATGCCATGTGGTTCCATCACAACTGTGGGACGTTCATAGCCATGTGACACCTGGAACCCTAAGCACAGGACGGTCCTGCTCACACTCCTCCACACAATCTCACAAGGGAGTCCATACAAGATTCCCAGGTGTATGCAAGCTATCACACCCTTCAGCGTGAGAAGAGAACTCCCACCAACTGCAGCACAGTCACACACATAGTCTAAAATATCAGAGAGCAACACCCAATTAAAACAGAAGCAAGGAAAGAAGACAACATAAAGGACCAAAAAAAAAAAGGCTAAATTAACAAAGGAAAAGTACAAAAATAACCCAAAGTAACTAGAGACATTAAACAGATCCTAATGAGATTTTAAAAAGATATTAAAAGTAAATACTATTGAAAAATATATTGCAACATATATGAAAATCTACAGTAAATAGACTTTTATTAAAAAACACACTATGAAAGAAGGCACCAAAAAGAATGGATCAGCAAACTCTGGTACATACACACAATGGAGTACTATTCCTCACTCAAAAGCTCAGACGAGCACATGAAACACATCTCTGAATGGGAAGAACTGGAGGAAATTATGCTAAGCGAAGTCAGTCAATTACAAAAGGATAAATATGGCATGAGCCCCCTGAGATAAGTAGAAACAGTTTGGTGAGTATAAAAGAGAAGACTCTTATACCCTAACACTTGGTCCAAGATGTAGGATAAAAGGAAGATGGAGGACCAAACCCAGGGAGGTACACGTTGGGTGCAACACAGTAATGGGAGAAGGATGAGGGGGTAGAGGGGATAGGGAGATAAAAGGGAGTTCAAAAGTGAAAGGATAACAGAAGGAACGCGATACCAATCCACCCAGGAGGGGAGTCCTGGTCTTGTCTCCACAGAAATCAGAGTGGGCGAGCAGTTCCTACCACAAAGCACCAACCATGAGGACAACGTGGACACATGGAAGGACACAAAAAAGAAGGAGCGACAGAGCCGGACACAACCAGAGTCAGATAGACTTCATCCCTAGAAGTGGGCATGGCACAGAACAGGTTGGGGGAGGGGCCAGCATCACACACCCACAGGGACAAAGACAAGAAGGGAGGAAGAGGAAGAGAGCTGGTGCAAGCTCCATGCCGACACATGATGCTCAGAGGAATACATCCCTCTGGAGACCCAATGCGCCACAGAAAGGACTGGGCAAATGATTCCTGGGGGCACGAGAGAGGGGAGGAGAAGGGGGTGTGGACAAACACAAGGATGGGGGAGGGGGAGCAACAAGTGGTCTGGAATTGATGGAAAGGAGGATGTGGGAGGCCTGGTAGGGATTAAGCAAGGACAATGATCTGTGAGGAAACACTGAAATGCCAATGAAGGTGGAACATGATGGTGGGACAGGAGGGAGATGGAAGGAAATAGAGGAAAGAGCTAGAAGGCAAAGGGCATTTGCAGAGGTCTAAACATAGGCATGTCCATAGATAAATACAACTATCTATTATAAGGTGGGAATAAATTTAAGAACATAGCTATAGGCCAAATACTATGGTAGCAAGTGGACCTTGGGCCCTCATCCTGGTGCTCCCTCAATGCAAGAACACTTTGGAATCTGGTATTCCTCGAGGCTCACTGACCCAATGCTTTCACTGAAGTAAAATGGGTGCACAAGCAAATGTGGTGAAGAAAACTGATAGTGCCCAGCCATCAAAGGATATATCGTCTGGGGTCTTAAGAGCCTGAAGACAATAGACCATTTACTTGAGAAGAGACCATGCCCACACAGAAGAAGCACAACAGCCAGCGTGGCCACACGGTGGTAAAAGGTTTAGGCAATAGACATCAAATGGGGGTGGAGGGTTTGGGGGGAACACATATCACGGTGTACACCCATCTCCAAGATGTCCACTGAGGACATGTGGGAGCATGAGCAAGAAAGCTGATGAAGAAAGCTGGTGAAGAAAGCTGATGGTGCCCAGCTATCAAAAGATATAGCATATGGGGTCTTAAAGGCTTGAGCATAAACAAGCAGCCATCTAACTCAGGAGCAATAAAACCCACCATAAAAGAAGCTCACTTGCCTGTGCAAGCATGAGGTGCTGAAACAATCAGGTATAGGGCATCAAAGAACAAAATCAAAATCAATGGACCAATTGACTCCCAAAACCACTGAAGACAAATGAATACAGAGGCAAACAGAGTAGAAGAAACAATGGTGCCCAGCTACCAAATGATTTAATGTCTGGAGTCTCAAAGACTTGAACATAAAGAGTCGCCATTCAGTGCAGAAACAGCAAAGCCCACATGGAAGAAGCACACCAGCATGTGTGATCAAGAGGGGTCGAAGGGAGCAGGTATTGAGCACCAAAGAACAAGAACCACATCATTACAAAGGAGGGGGAGAGCAGGGTGGGAAACTAAGGCCCACTCGTGGGTAATTGGTCACCCCTTTACAGGGGAGTCAATGGGGAGGACACAGACCAGTCAAGGTGCAGCCGGGCAGTGATGATGCATACAAGTTTCCTCTAGTTCCTGAAGCCTTCCTCCCCCCAACCATCATGGTCCCAACTCTACCTTACAAATCCAGCTGGACTAGAGAAGATAAACTAGTAGGGGAGGGGAGTTGGAGATATGGGGAAACCAAGAAGGATGAGCCCCTTCAGGCCAGTGGTTAGGTTGGAGCTGCTAGAAGAGTAGAGAGAAAGTGGGGTACACAAACAGAACCAGCTGCAAGGATATACACACAAGCTCCTATTTGAAGGACGGGCATCAAAAGAGTGGGTTGGGGGAGAGGTCAGGCAGTATAAGACATGACAGAAGAATAATAATGTATAAAGTATTGAGGTTTGGTGGGGAGCATAGAGCAGGGGAAGAGGGGAAGGGATGGAAAAACAATACTAGGTGCTCAAGGGAAAAGGCGGATGATTGGAGAACGATAATAGCAGCAAATATGTGAAGGTATTTGGCACAGCATGTTTGTTTATGTATTGTGAAAAACGATATATGAGCCCCCAATAAAATGATTAAAAAAAAACACACTACGTATGTGAACAAACACAAGCAGGTAGAGAATCTCACATTCCCTCACAGAAGGGTTAAGAGGAAGGGAGGATTCAAATAGGGTGCAGTATAGCACTGACGGAACACACATCATTCCACTAGTTTCTGAAAACTTTCACTGCCTACTTCCCCCAAACCATTACCCAATTCTACCTTTCAAATCTGGCTAGAAAAAAGTACATATATTATTAAAGATAAGATCTTTTGACACATGGAATTCAGGACAGAAACAGTATTGGGAATAGTAATATTATGAAGGTAAGGGGATGATGGGGGCAGGCAGGGTATAGGGAGAAAGAGGGAACTCAGCACAAAGTTGGATATATAGCCCATCCCTGGGGGGGGGGAGGGCGATAACAAATATGTGGATAAAGAGAGACAACAGACAGCATAAGACACATAGTAACAGCAATAATCTATAATTTTTCAAGGATTCACGAGAGGGGGAGGGAGTAGGGATAAAAGAAAAGCTGATACCAAGGGCTCAGTAGAAAGCAAATATTTTAGAAATGTTAATGGCAACACATGTATAAAGTGCTTAGTATACTTAAATGATGGATTGTTAAAAGATTTATGAGATTCCTCCAATCAAATAATGAAAAAAATTAATTTAAAAAACAAACCTAAAAAAAAAAAACTGTTGACATGATTGTAGGGAGATTAGAACAGTTACTCACCAGGAGGGTGGAGGGATGGAGGAATGGAGAGGGAGAGCCAACTTCAGGGATCTACACGTAGCCTCCTCTCTGGGGCATGGACAACAGGGAAGTGAGTGTTGGGACACATTGTACAGTGTACAGGATGAAAAAATAATTTGTAAATTACTAAGGGTTCAAGGAGAAGGGGGGGAGGAAG